>JBBPFJ010000903.1:0-38009 GCA_037975025.1 Excoecaria agallocha
GTGTCTTAGGTCAATGGAAAGATAAGAAGTTACATGTTATTTATTATGTTGGTCATACTCTCTCGGGTCCTCAATTGAATTATACAACCACAGAAAAAGAAATGCTTGATGTTGTGTTTACTTGGGATAAATTTAGATCGTACATGTTGGGATCTAAAGTCATTGGTTTTTCGGATCATGTAGCTTTAAGGTATTTGTTTGATAAGAAGGATGCTATACCTAGGTTAATTCACTGGGTTCTCTTATTAAAAGAATTTGACATAGAAATGTGAGACAAAAAGGGTAGTGAGAATTTAATGGCTGATCATTTATCGAGATTAAAGAATGAAAATAGGTCTATAGGTGACAATGATGAAATAAATAAGGAATTTCCTGGTGACTCCTTAATGTTAGTTAATCACTTTAATACACCATGGTATACGGACTATGCTAACTATATTTTTGTATGAATTATGCCTTATGGTTTATCTTTATAGCAAAGGAAGAAGTTTTTCTATGATATCAAACATTATATATGGGAAAAGCCATATTTGTTCAGAGTTTGTGGAGATGGAGTTTTGCATCGATGTGTAAGTGAAGATGAGTATCTTGATATTTTATCTCATTACCATTCAGCTTTGTATGCAGGACATAATGGTAGTGGGAAGACGACAACTCGTGTTTTTGAATGTGGATTCTATTGGCCAATATTGTTTCAAGATGCAAAGAAGTTTGTGGCCTATTGTGACAAATGCCAAATGATAAGAAGTTTAGGTAAGAAGGATGAAATGCCCTTAACAAATATTTTAGAAGTGGAGGTCTTTGATGTATGGGTTATAGACTTTATAGATCCTTTCCCTACATCATTTGGTCAAAATTACATATTGGTTGGAGTGGATTAAATGTCTAAGTGGGTTGAAGCCAAAGCTACCCCAACCAATGATTCCAAAGTAGTTGTTAATTTCTTGAAGAAATTATTTTCAAGGTTTGGAGTGCCTCATGCCATTATAAGTGATAGAGGTACGCATTTTCTAAATCAATATTTTGAGTCATTGTTGCATAAGTATGGGTGGGTGCATCATATAGTGACTACACCTTATCATCCACAATGAAATGGATAAGTAGAGATTTTTAATAGAGAATTGAAATGGATTTTAGAGAAGAGTGTCTCTAGTTCACGTAAGGATTAGGCATATAAATTAGATGATGCACTTTGGGCATATAAGACAGCTTTTAAAACACCTATTGGTATGACTCCATATAGGTTAGTATATGGCAAAGCATGTCATTTGCCTGTAGAATTGGTACATAGAGCTTATTAGGCAATTAGAGCTTTAAATTTTGATCTAAAACAAGCTAGTATGCGAAGGTGTTTGCAATTGAATGAATTGGATGTGTTACGACTTAGTGCTTATAAGAATGTTATAATTTATAAGGAAAGGACAAAGAAATCGCATGATGCTCACATTAAGTATAAAAAGTTTTAAAGTATGAGATAAAGTTCTAGTCTTTAACTCTAAATTAAAATTATTTTCTAGAAAATTAAGATCTCGTTGGAGTGGGCCATTTTTTGTAACTCAAGTGTTGACCATGGGTATTTGAACTTAAAAATGATAAAGGTGAATTATTCAAAACTAATGGTCAAAGGTGTGAGGTGTACTTGGAAGGAAGTTTTCATGGTAAAGAGGTTTCTTGTGTCTCTCTTAAGGTGGTTAATCATTAAACTCTTGTTTACTAACTCTTTCTATATATTTTTATATATGTATTTTTGAATGTGTTTTATTTTTATTTTTCATTTTTAATGTTTTAAGTTTAAGTGGTGTTATGTTTTAAATATTTGTTGATGGTCAAGTGTGATGAATTTCATTAGTTGTTGTTTTTCAAAAGTTTTCAAAATTTCATTTCTGTCACGAACGCAAACCTGAAAGGAGGAATTTCCAGGTTGGGTTTTGTCGTGAGCGCGATGAATAGCAAAATGCATTCTATCGTGAGCACAACAAAGCACGGATTTTGAATTTTAGGGCGGTTTCCAACCATTGTAATGGTTTATTTTCCCCTATAAATAGGTTTTGGAACCCTAAACTACCATTTTCAACAGTTTTTGCCCTTTTTCTTGAGATTTCTCTCAACCTTTCTTCCCTCTTCCTCTCTTATTTCTCATTTCTTTTATTTTGTGTTCAATTTTCTCTGAGTTTTTCAGTTTTAACTTGTTTCTTTATGAGTTTGCACTCTTTTGTTGGTTCAAAATGGTGAGATTAAAGACTATGGCTAATAGAGACAAGGGCAAAGGGAAGACTGCTAGGAGTTCTCCTCAACCGGCCAGGGAAAAAGCCATTCACCAAGATATGTATGATTGTCCATTTTCAATTTACAGTGAAATTGAAGGTCAGAAATTTAAATTTTTCTCTAAGAAAGAATATGTGGGTATATATATGGAATTTAGACTTTGCTTTGTTAGAGGATTTAGGAATTGTTTAAGCATTTGAAAAATATATTAAATACATGAAATGGGAGCAATTTGTGAATATGAAATTACCTATTAAGAAGGATTAGGCTATTGAATTCTTTGTTACTTTATCTTATGTAGATGATAAGAAGATAAAAATGAAATTTAGGCACGAAGGAATTGAATATATTTTTCATTTTGAGGAAATGCATGTATGGTTTGGTTTTCCTTTGAATGGCCAAACTTTTGTCCCTCAACATGTTGTTGCTTCTGATGTTTGGAAGAAGTTGTCTGGTTGCCTCATTTTGATAACAAGAATTCTACAAATAGGCAAATTAAAGATAATGTTTTGTTATTGTTTCATAAATTTTTATGCCATGCCTTATTTGGTAGAGTAGAGAGTAACAAAGTTCAAGCCAAAGATTTGTTTGTTTTGTCCCTTATTCAAGCCATGAAGATACCTTGCTCTATTGACTTTATTTTTGATGGTTTATACCATGCTTCCATTGCCAAGACCAAGAGTGTAGGTATAAGGCATATGGTCACTGGAATTGTGTTAGGTTGTTTGGGACAATTGCAGGGATTTGAGACCGAGGAGTACGAGGTGGTCACTATGATGGATGCCAAATTCTTGTGAAATTCCAAGTTGTTGAAGCGTGGTGGCTACCCCCCCTACATTTTTCTCTTATAAGGAAAGATGTGGCAGGGATGAAGGAGGCATTTATCAATCCCTTATTGCTGCTGCTGATGATATTGCTACTAGTGCAAGTAAGGAGGAGAATAAGGATGATTCTGCTACTGGTGAAGGAGGGAGTTCCTCAAGGTGGCAGAAGGTGTTAAATTGATTAGACAAAATGGATGAGTCCAATAAGAGTTTGAAAGCCAAGGTGGTCCACATGGAGGCCAACCTGAAGGATATGCATAAGAGTTACAAAAGTCTAAACAGGAAGTTGTTATCCTTTTTTAGAAGAAACAATGTCGATTTCAGCCCCTCTCCATCGGATTCGCTTAGTAGAGCTACATAAGGGCAGTACTTTACTCCTTTTTGTTTATTTTTGTTTATGTTTTTATGTTGTCTTTTTATTTTGTTTATATACGATTTGTGATTTTGTGATTTCTTTTGTTTATGCTTATGTGGTGTTTCTTTTGTTTCCTTGCATAATGGGGGACATTGTGTCCTTCAAGTGTGGGGAGGTATATGTAATGTGTTAATATGTGTTAGATTGTAAGTAGTATGATTGCATTGTATTTTCATTTGTGTTGCTCTTATATGCATGTTAAATTGTTAAGGTTGTTATTAGTTTGCATGGTTTTAGAGCTTTTTAAGTTGATATATATTTGGTAGAATATACATGAGATAACCTATTTTTTTATTTTGATTTTTGGTCTAGTTAGCAAAATTCTTGAGGAATATTAGTGGTTATTTTACTTTAACATCTTTATGTACATAGTGAGGGTTATGATGTGGCAAAGCACTTTAGTATAGGTTCTTTTTAAGTTGTTTATATTTTCATATGTAAATATGATTATTTTGGTAAATCATTGCTTAGAGTAATTTGACCTATAGCTGAGTGAGCTTTTGAAGCCTTTTACATTGATATTTTTCTTTGTATGAGAGCCTTGGTATGCCATATCCTTCAGAACTTATTTTTTGTAAACTTTGAGATTACATTTAGTGTGAGTTTTTACATGAGAAATGATAAGGGCACTAGAATTTAGCCAATTTTAACTTGCTTAAATAACTAACCCTTTTTGACTTTAGGCATCCAATTTTAAGCTTTTAGCCAATTTTTATTTTTAAGCACATAGATAGCCATAATCCAATTTTTGAACAATAAATCTTTCTTTTGGCACCCTTTATGTGTAGAGGATTAGGATTACTATGTCATTTTAGACAATTATTGTTAGGTGTAAGCATGAAGGATAGTTGGCTCCCTCTCATTTTCTTTGATAAGTCCACTTAGTAATTAAAAAAAAAGAATAAAACTAGTGCAATATTTGGACAATGTTAAGGGAGATCAAATAGTTGTTAAAAGTAAATGTGATCATGCTATATTGTTACTTTAAGTCTCTTGTGATATGGTGATCACTTTTTCTTTATGCAATATGAGCTACTTAACCAAAAATGTGACCTATCTTTACCTAAGTAAAGTTACAACATTGAATAAGACCCTTTGATTTCATGCATTTGACTTGTGCTAGTAGTAGAGATGTTTATTCATTTATAAGCTTATGGTATGTAACGGCATATTAAAGGAAACAGTGAAACACTAATCCCTAAACATTTGAGTGAAGAAATAATAAAGTATTTAAGTTAGAGTTACTTTAGGCAATGTTTTATATGAAATAGTCTATACAAGTGTTAAGATATTCAATTTCTTAAGTGCTTATGTTCTTGTGCTTTGCAACTTCCTAATACTCCAAATGTACATGGTTGTTGAGTTAGACAATGGTATTGCTTGGGAATTTTCAAATTAAGATTAGTTTATTGAGAGATGAAGGTTATAACATGTTGTTTCCAAATGTCTATCAAATATGAATGTAAGCTTCATAACTGTGTGAATGTTTTTATGTGTTTTATTTGTTGCTTGATGTAGTGTTCTTACATTTGAATTTTGCTTGAAGACAAGCAAGGGTTAAGTGTAGGGAATTGATGTGGGTTAATTCATGCATAATTTGTGAATGCTTTTGTGAGGTAAATATCTAGTTTTAGTAAGTTTTTGTATGAAACATGGTGTTTTTTATGTGTTTTTGTTGTAAAAGTGTGTTGGTAGTAAAGGACCTAGAACTAAAGAAAAGGGGCAGAACTCAAGCAAATGAAGAAATCCTGTCATGAGGGCGACAACAAGGCTTCAAAGGCGGAGGTCAACGCAGAAAGAAAAAGTCAAGATACATGGAGCATGCTCTATTGCAAGCGTGACATCCTACGTAAATGTGACAGCAAAAGGAATTCTGGTGGTTACTTTTCAAAAGACACTTGAAGATTTATGTCATTCCATTAAGGGTTGCATACTTCTGGAGGGGCATTTTTGAAGGACACAATGATTGGAGTCAAATATATATTGACACAAGAAGTAGTTAGAAATACATATGCACACAAGTTGTGAAAAGAACAATTAACAATTCCTATTTTTTAATGTAATTAGTACATTATTAGTTTGATTTTTTTAGAAGAAGACAAGCAAGAAGAAAGAGATCTACTTAAAGAGTGGAAAAGGATTGAGAGATTTCTTTTTACTATCTCTTATCTATACTTCTTCTTGTACTTAGTTAAATGATATTCACTTTAGGAACTTGAGCATCGATGTTTATATATTTCATGTTCTTAGTAATATATAATTAGTCTTATTTGCATAATTCTTTGTTAATATTTTACACTTGATTAATATAAGTGAAAGTATGATTGAGAAATATACTCTCCCTTATAACTAGTGAAGATTCATTATCAAAATATCACTTGAAAGGTCAGGATATTAGGGTAATTACTATAAGTTGGCTCTCATATCTTAGAATAATCGTTTACAATTAACTAACACATTAACAAGAATTAAGGTTTAGAATTATATGTGTATGTTTTTAGATTAACTAATTCATATGGAGAGAATAAATTAGGACACTAATCCAACTTGGTTTGTATTGTAAGATTAAAATTTAAGTGGGAGAATTAGTTCAAGGTCAATTTACTCATTTTAATATCAATCTTTAATTGTCTTCTTTGATTATCAGTAAACTAGGTTAAATTAGTATTTCTAGTTGTCAAATAGATTTTAGTTAATTTAACAAATCTTGAATATTGTAAACAAGATTAAGAATTGAGTAATAGTGTGTAATCATTCATCATTTCCCTATGGGAACAATATCTTAAGTACTATAATCGGTAAACCGTGCGCTTGTGGATTTAATACTAACAATGTCCAAAATCATATTTCTCATCTTTTGAAACTCTTATTAACTTTAATTAAACATAATTATCTCATATAACCTCTTTCATGAATATCCAAAATAATTTATTTCTGCAACCCCTATAATTGAGATTGAACTTTGATGTTAGAAGTTGAGGAAAATTTTCTAAGGTAAGTTTGAGAATTCATATGTTATACTCATATCATCTTCTTCATCTTTTTCTATCGTTTGTTTTACCTTTGAGCTCATTATAGTGATTGAAGATTTGTTATGAAGCTTGATCTTGGCATAGATTTATGTGATTCTAGTTAAGATAAGGGCAAAGATAATGGGAAAGCAAAAACTGAAGGAATTAAAAGAGGTTGCTGAGATTTGGACAAGCTTCAGTAAGGTTTGGGAATTTCTCAAACTCATGCATGTTTATATTTGGAAACTTTTGGTATGTTTTAAGTTATTGAGGCTATTCATAAGGCTTTTTATATAGAATATGAGAGGTGGTTAAATCAAATGATTAGGTAAAATTACATTGGAATTTTTGAAAAATAAAGATCATAAATTTGCTTCTTTTTGGGTAAGTCAATAGTCATTGTGTTGTTTCAATGCCCATAAAGTGGCTTGAAACAATAATTAATGCCCGTTCATTTGTAATTTGCTCATTATTTTAGTTAGTTGGGTATATCAAAGCTTGTTCATAATGGGAATTGGTCGAAGGAAGTTTAAGTTAACATTTGTGTATTCAAGCATTTTAGTAATCAACTATTGTTGAACTATGCTAATGCTTGTTCAATGCTTCTAAACTTAAAATGGGGTTAATGTGTTTGGATCTCAATGCCCAATGCTTGTTGAGAGCTTCTGGACTACTTAGAAGGTTCCAACATGATTTGAACTCAACCCCAATTAAAAAAAGCCAATGCACATTAGTTTTCAGTGTAATGTCCCAAATTAAACCCTAGTAGGAATGGAACATATTTATGGGAGTTTAAAAATTGAAGGATAATGAATATAACAGTTAATGTGAGTTGGAGATATGATTGGTATTAATAAACTTGTTAGAGGGTAATTTGATCATTTGTTTTAATTATGTTATGTATGCATAAATACATGAAATCTTGGATTTATATAAAGAATATATTAAGGTTTTATGCAATTACATAAAATTAGAAAGTTACGTGGCCAAATCATAATTAACAAAATTTAAAAATAAGGATTAATAGGAGTATGACACCTAGCATTAGAAGAAGTTATGTATTATTGAAGCCGAAAAATCTAATTGGAAGAGAAGAGTTAGCCAACCAACTTTAGTAAGATAATCTTTAGATTTATTTTATTGTCTTTTTCTCTAATTACACTAAAAAATTTGTCCTTGCTGAAAGTTGATTAAAAGAGAGAGGCATATAGTAATTAAGGATGTAAGGTGAGTACAGTTAAGTAGAAAATTGATCTCCTCTATCTTTTTAACTCATTTATTCTATAAAGTAAAGTTGTGCTCAATTTTTTTATGTTAATTTCAATAGTATTTTATGTTGATAGCTGGAGAAAAAGTGGTAAACAAAGGGAATGAGAGGATTTGAAGTGGTAAGACGAGCTTTAAAAAAGAGTTAACAAGTCTTAGAAAACATACAGGGTCATTTCTTTCCTTCTATGAGGGTATAATGTGAATTAATAGCATATGAGAGTGTGATTAAGCATAAATTGGTTGATAAAATTCAGAATTAGTGTTTGATTATATGATGAAATGGGTTTGATGGCCTTAATTATTGAAGTACAAATTTTTGGATTAGGAACAGCCTAACACTATTTTGGTATTTAGCTTATATCTTAGGCTATAAACATTCAAACTGGGTAATTTTAATGCCATTTGAATCTAAAGACATAAGGCTTCAAATTTTATGAGAAATATAGAGTTAATTCTACCTCAAAGCTACTAAAAAATGGCCCCAAATTTAGAAGTTCGTTGCTGCCCCTATTTTGGTGCAACTGATAGTGTTTTATGCATAACTCTTTTAATATAAATCTAAACTGCATGGTTTTTATGTTAGTAGAAACTAGATACATAGGGGAATAAAATTCTAAAAGACTATTTAGTATAAGTCTACCAGAACCATGTAAAAAATGCAAAACAATGTGCAATAGGAATCCTGTCAAGAGAACCATGTGAGTTCTATGGGCCACAAAACTATTAGGGTTTTTTTTAACCACCTTGTGGAAACATTCTAGATGTATAGTAATTGCCTAGACACTGGGACTCATGACTATCAAACTTTTTTGGCCATCGTGACCCCCTATACACATGGTGGTCACTCATTTCTAACCGCCGTGAGGTAGCATTCTGTACGAACGGTAAATTTTAAAAAATGGCACTCATGGCTATCACTCATTTCTGATTGTCATGACCCCTATTTGTTTTTGAAATTTTATTGAGTTTTCTTTTTCTAAATGAGTTGGAAATTGATGAACTATTTTGTATGATTATAAAATTTATTCAATGTATACCTGAATATTCATAAATGTTGATTCGATTTTGTTGATGATTATATGTTCAAGTATGTAAAGGATGTGAGAGATTATTTAGTATAAATATTATATTACTGAAGGGATATCACATGGCATAAACATGAAGATCATGTAGCGAAAAAATTAAAAATTTGATCATTCATGCCACGTAATATACAATATAGAATCGAAACATGCAATTTTAGAGTTTTTGGAAAACTTACAACCTTGGATGCTCTTAAAAACTTGATTTTGCAATGGCCAATATATAAGATAGACTTATATACTTCTGATCTTGAACGCCAATGCCAAAGGAGCAGCCTTTACGCCACACCACTCTATGCTCACACACACACTTGCAAAGATGGCTTAAAACTAGAGTGCTATCTCTAATCTTTGTGTATTTGGCTATGGGTATTCAAATGAAGACACAAGATCTGATCTTGTTCTTCCTAAGGTTTACTAATGGCTACCCAAAATCCAAAGGAAGAAGAAACAATCCTTTTCCCTTAAGAGTGGCGACTTAGAGAGAGAGAAAACTCAACTAGGTCAAAATAGAATTAATCAATTTATATCACTAGATTAGGAAAACTTGTGGTGGCTGAAATCCCCTAGAATTTGAATTAATTTAAATCACTTCCTAATTAAGTCATTTAAATTAATTCAAATTCTATTAGTATTTAAATTTAAATTAATTTAAATTGGCATAAGACATTTAAACAAAACAAACCACTTCATTAGAGATTTATACATGCCAAAATTCATTAGGATTGTTCCTTTGAATTTTGGCCACATCACTCCTAATTAAGTGTTTCATCTTGATTCAAATGCTATTAAGATTTAATACTCAATTACCTTAATTATCCCAAGATAATTAATTAATTGAAATAAACCTATTAAATGCCAATTTTCTCTCTCATGGACCAAGGTCCATTTAGCAATTTTAATACCAATTACATACATTAATTTGACTTTAAATAAAAGTCCAAATTAATGTCCAATACTCTATTTTAAATATTTTAAGCCCAATGCTTTGTGTACGATCCTATAGGTCCATTTAATATTGGCAATAAATTAATAAATAATCCAAAGGCTATATATATTCTCTATTAAGATATTATAGCATTTCAAATTAAATGAAAATGCAAATGGCATTTAATGACCTAATGCAATTTTGCATGGTCCTTTACCCTTAAATATCAGAATTAATATAAGGTATGGAACGAGTCATCCTTATATATATACTAATTTCTTTCTTGATATTCCAGTGACACTAAACTCTCAGATAAATAATGATTACTCATTATTTCATCTCGGTATGGCCATACACTTCTCAGTTCACTGATCAAGTGGCCGATTATATTTTCTCTCTTATCGAGAGGGGTAATCCCTTTACTTCTCTCATGCTCTCTAACATGAATCAGTGCATACCCAAGTATACCTATACTTGTCACTCTATTATGAGTATGTTAGGTGTATGTCAAAGTACACAATAATACATAAAGAGTTTCATAGAAATTTTAGGTCTAAGAACTCCGATGCAAAACTTGCACATGAGAAACACTTATGACTTATACCATATAGTGCTCTCATGAACGAATCAAATCCAGATACCATGTTCTAAACATGTATCTATGATCTCTAATTGACACTTTAGTCCTTATGATCCGTAAGATAGAACTCAACTTATCAGAAAGAGCATACTAGTCTTAATTCATTTGTTATTCTCATAACAATGACTGACTGGGGATATTTAGAATGAAGTCTCAATTGTTTCAAGGTCTTACAACCATGTGCCTCACATATGATAACTTAAACTGAAACAACATTTTTGGATAGTTCTATCATTTGATATGCACAGGAATACAATAGATAAAACAAATGCCTCATTTATTAACTTAAGTATTTTTACAATAATGTATTGGGGCTAGGACTTACACTAACAAATACTTTATTTATATTTGGTGTATAATGATTCGGAAGCAATATATGCCTATAATTCTAGATACATTGTGTTCTAGAGTCTAAGTAACAGGTAAATATTCATGCTTAAGTTTTGCAACTACTTATGTTCTGTTAAATGCTTCGGTGTTCCATAGTTGGTTCTTAAAATGGCATTGATATTTTGGACTTATAGACAACATTCTTCCTTAGCCAGTTTATCAAGGATATATAACATTCCAAGATTATACTATTTTACCATGTTGATATTCTCCTTCAATATTTGGCTACTTTCGGTATTCCATGGATTATAACTTAAACTTATCATTTTTCTTCAGGACAAGAGATATCTATTTTGGTTCTCTATAGAGAACATAGGGTAAAATGATGGGACTCATTTTATATTGAAAAAGCAAATTCTCAAGTAATTATAGCCCATTATTCTAACAAGGCAACTTTTTCTCAACTCTCCAGTAAGCAAATTGATTTTTTGGCTAATAAAAGTCAAATTGTAAATCTATTATCTTTAGCCTTTTCAAAAGCTGAACTAATAGCCATTCTCAATAGAATTGTTTCTAAAAAAAGTAATTCTACTGATGATGAGGTGTCATCCTCTTCTCATCACCTTGATGATTCTCAAGATCCATTTGTAGATATTGTAATGCAATTCTAAAAAAAGGAATTATTAACAGTTTTTATTGCACTTATCTTAAATTTTACCAGCATAAATAACTAATGACTTGGAAGTAGAATTCTCAATTATGCTTCACTATCTTGATATTATTTAACAACAGTAAGATTCTCAATCATGGTAGCATTATTCATTAATAATGAGATTCTCAATCATGGTAGCACTATTCATCAACAACAAGATTCTCCACTTTACTTTGAAGTTAAAGCTAACACATTTCTCAACAAAAATAATTAAAGATCTCTTTTCTCTTTTATATAAGGAAAAAAAATTTCTCATGAAGGATAGAACATGTTTAAAAATATTTTTTAGAAATTAGAGAAACTAAGAAAAAGCCTTTTATAATTTCTACTTTTTTTATAATAAGACTTTAGATTTGCAGCTTGTATTCTTAGATGTTTGTTCATATATCCCCTCAATGTCTATTTATAATTATTCTTCACACACACACACACACATATATATATATATATATGAATTTGTATGTATGTATACACATATATAGATATGTATGTGCCCATACATACATATATATATGTATATGCTGCACATACATACACACACACACCCCATATATATATATATATATATATATATATATATATATATATATATATATATATATATATATATATATATATATATATATATATATATATCCAATTCATTGAATTCCTTCATATTATTTTAGGTAAAGCTGTAATTAGATAATTAAATGAAATAAAGTTTGCATGATTATATACATTTTAAATAGTTTATAACTTATATGTGAGCTTGAATGGTATAAATAATGTATCATATGCATAGCGGTTGAAGATATGTATAAATTGAAAATTTATGAAATGATACGATAAATCGTTATGGGACTGCTAAATGGAATTATGAATATGATTAAGTTGAGTCTTAGTTTAATTATTTTACATTTTTTATTGTTATATTCATTATGTTTACTATTTATTTGTTAAGGTTAATGTTAACTTGTTTAAGTGATGAGATTATTGTGTATTTACAACATATTTTGTTATGTATCTTTAGTTACTTTGCAAAATTAGAAGTTATCCGATATCTTATTCGTTTATCGTGTTATGATAAGTGGTATTGGAGTTTAGGTTTAGGCAATTCTAATGGAATACAAGATAAAATAATTTGAGATGCTATGTAATTGTTAAATAACCTTTCATTAAATGGGCAATTACTCAAGTTGTAACATGCCTAAAATAATCTTATAAACCTCATACATGCCTACATATTTACTTAATGGTTTGGGTGTATTCTCATTTAAACATGTTTTCTTAATTTCGGTTATTTACTTATTTGGCACAATAATATAACATTATGGATGCAACTTTTTGAGCCCCAAAATGTACCCTAAAAGAATAAAATCAAGTGATTACATTAGTTTTAAAGTAAAAGAACCTTAATTGTTTATTTTGGGACATATTTGGTATTTAAGCTATTATTGGGGGCATGTAAGTGATTGAGTAATAACTGATTTATGCATTAGAGGAAGGACTAAATTGAGGGAAAGAATGATAATTTAAAGTGATTGGTAACTAAAATAATAAGATGGATTAGATGATAACTATCCAAAGGCTAAAAAGTTAAATCAATAGGAAAGTGATACGTGCACATTCTAGATTATTTCTCAATTTAAAGAAGCAGGTTTTTTCTGCTTTATGGGATTAGTTGGTTGGTCTCCTTAAATGAAAACTCTAGAATTTTTCTTCTTCATTCCCTCTCCAATTCATCTTAAGTTTCTATTTTTGGGGAAGAGGTTTAAGAGAGAGAGTAAGAGCTAGTAAAGCATGAAGGCAAAAAGGAGAGTAATTGAGTTGATTTGAGTTGGAAATTTCTTTCTTCTTCTTCCTTGTTTCCTTATCATGTAATGAGATAGTGTATACCAGATTTTAAGATGTTTCATTAATGGTATTTATGATGTAAGCTAAAGACCAAGTGAGGAGTAAAGATAAAAGAAAGAAGAAAATGTAGAGAAGAAGAGGAAAGGCAAGCTTCAAGAAAGATATGGGAGTTTTGCATGTTTGTGTGTATGTTTATTGTTGGGTTTTAATGGCTTCAAGGAATAACTTAATTGATGTTATATTGTTATATTGATGTGAAATTGATAGAAAAATAGGCATGTATGAAGAAAATATATGAAATAAGTAAGTAGTAGAAAACTAGTGCAGGTTCCAAGTGATTTGTAGATAGTTTTTTTTACTATAACTAAAGTTAAAAAGCTACAATTTGGATAATTCCAACACTACAAGAAAATCAGCAAATAGCAACAGAAATTAGCAACCGAATTTGTTGAATTTTCGTTGCTAATAAAAATTAACGGAACATTCGATTGCAAATATGGTGGTTGGTATTTTTAGCAACGAAATTAGAATTTCCGTTGCTATATTTAGCAATCGAAATCAGTTTTCGTTGCTATTTCTAGCAACTGAATTGAAGTTTCGGTTGCTAAATTCAGCAAAAATTATTAAAAAAATTGCAACGGAATTTTCGTCGCTCTTCCGTCACTAAATTATTGTTGATTTTGATGAGAGGTTGAAAGGACTCTTTATGCTTTGCAAATTCCAAAATTTCCATCAGAAAACAGCCACAGCTGAAACAAAGTTGAATAATGTTTCACAATCAACTCAATATTGCAATCAGAAAACAACCACAACTGAAAGAAAGTTGAATGATGTTCCAATTCAAACCAATAAATGAATGCACAACATCAATGAAATGCTAAAGCAGAGAAATAGGGAGAAAAAATGAGCAGCAAAGGGTTATCCATTCAAACAATTTGACAGATATAAAGATGCAATTAATCATTTCATTAATTTTACATCTGATGGAAAACAGATCAGGAAATAAAAATCACAAAACCATGCTGACATACTTATATAATTGCTAAATTCTTTATAAGGTAACCATTGAATGAGATGTGAACAATTGACTTGGTATTTCTGTCTTCAAACTTTAACTTGACCTGATAGTTCATTCCATGTCTATTTATGCTATAACCATTGTTCACTGAATTGAGATTTTCTACTTCAGACCAAGAAGTTAGAGGATTTATAAGCAATCTTATAAACAAAAGACTAAGATTTATATGGTGAAGGTGGGTTCTGCCTTATTTATTAACAACTTTACTATTGCTCTTTATGATTAGCAATTCTGCCTTATTTATTAACAACTTTACTATTGCTCTTTATGATTAGCAATTGCAATTAAGGCTTAGTTGAGTAAGTTTGAATGATATAATTTATACAGCAGTGTTATAAATATAATATCAATTATAATCAAGCATACCATAAAGCCCCATCAGCTCAAAAAGGAACAGACTGAAATGATATAGAAATGGGGAAAAACAGGACAATAATATAGAAAGACAAAAGCATACCATGTCTCCTTTGGTGGGTATGGACAAGAAAAAAATAATTAAAAAAATTATGATAAAGAAGAAATTAATTGATTGAAAATAATATAAAACGTGTACTAGAAACTCCATTAAAAAAATGAACGCCCCCACAAGCAACATAATAAGTTTAGCACACTCAAAATAAATAAAAGATAAAAAAATAGGAAGGCAGCTGATTTATATACATATATATAATATGAAGATATTATTACTTATCATTTATGAGGATTATTACTTCTTCATTTATATACATATATACAATTTCAATTGTACAAGCCATTTTATTGTACTCATGATGAAATGAATGTGTAAGCATTTGCAATAACAGTTAAACCTCAATACTAAGATTCAGAGAGAGAGAGAGAGATGCCAAGAATTAAACAAAAGGGAAGATAACTACATCAAATGACTATATAGAGTAAATCAAAGGCATAATCGAATCTTTAAGAGAATGCAGACTGGCAAAACTCATACCTATGAGCCATCAAATAGTATTTCTCATTGCTTTCCAGATAATGCTATAGGGAAAATTCAACACAAATGAAATCAACATAAAATTCAAAGTGAACTTAAGAAAACAGAGAGTCCAAGCTGCTTGCCTTTGCTTGGTCACTCTCATCTTCATTATCTACAACAATTTCATTCTTATCAACAAAAATAGGAGTTTATATCTCGTCCATATCATTTTCAAATCGGCTTGCCACAGATTTTGCCTCTTGTAACTTCGAGCCCAGCTTTTGAAGATATTTTTCTGTCTCCTTCAAGAGTTGCTTAACACGATCTGACTTTGCATCCTATCCAGTTAGCAAAAATTATTATGTTATCACCGTAAAGATGTGCATCACAAAAATTAGTAAGCTGAACCTAACCTGCACCATTGGCAGATACCCTTCTACATCATTAATCTTTAACAGATTGATCTTCTCACGCTGGATTCTGTCAATCTTCTCACGATGGATACGCTCCTTCCTTTTATGGAACTCCTTCACATATTTATTGAAACTCTTCCAGTGTTCTCGCTTAATCTTGAATACATCATCCAGTCTTTCCATGTAGTTGAGATTGGCAAGAATGTTAAAAAAAATTATAAAATAAGCTTATTGTCAATGCAACCCTTCAGGCACATCATGCATAGTAGTGGGGCCATAAACTCAAAAACATTTTAAAAATTTTGACTACAAAAATATGCAATCAACAACTCATCAAAAAGATAAAGCAATAAGAGATGTAATATAAGTTGGAACGGGAAGATAGAATAATGACTTAGTGAGGAATCAAACGAAAATTTCATAACGAACCTTTAATTTATGATAACAAGTGGAAATTTTTTGTTTTGTTCTTTGCTGTTTTAAAACCCAATTTTTCTCAGCTAAGAATCTTTTCTTATACAGATCCATAATCCATTTCTTTGACATGGTATGCTTTGGAGAAGGTAGAGAATCAGCAGAAGGTGACTTGTCTTGTGACGCCCCGAGTTATAAAGACCTGAATAGTATGGTTGGATCGATCTAGTTTTAGAATCGATCCAATAAAATAAATGGTTAAAAATAAGAATAATAATAATAATACTAATAATACTAATAAAGAAAAAAAAGTAATTAAATTAGTTGTTAATAATAAGAATAAGTGAGGTTCAATTCTAGGGGTCTCTAGAATTTTCGGGTAAAGTACAAAAAAAAGAAATAAAAAAGAAAAAAGAGGAAAAGAAATAAAAAAGGAAAGAAAAAAGGGGAGAGGGGAGAGAGGGTTGATCGGAGAAGAAAGGAGAGCAGGAAGGGAATGGCTTTACCACCGGCTTATCGACGGAGCCTCTGGTGTCGCCATCTCTCCCTAGCACCGGTCACAGCAGCGGCACGCTCCGCCTTAGCCACCAAGAGCATCACCAACGATTGGTGGCTTCCTCTCTTTTCACCAAAGATTAGTGGCGGCGACTAGCAGTTCGACCAGCACCGGGGGATTCCAATGGGAGAGGCAAATATTTTGAGCTCCCTCATCGCTCTTCACTCACCGGTGGTGCTTAGATCGAATCGGAGACATTTATGGGTTTAAGGCTGAGTTTCGGTCATTGGGGGCGGCGCTTGAGCACGTGAGCACCGGTAGCGAGGTCTTGAGGTTTTAGCCTCCATAGTGGCAGCACTGATCCACTCCGGTGAGGCTCCAACGAAGTTTCGGTCACTGGTCCGGTGAGTACAATAACTCGATTTCTTGGTCAAAAATGAAGGATTTAGATTTTTAATTGGTAAATTCTCTTAATAAAGGTGTATAACACTAAAGATTGAGTTTGTTTTCTTTATTTATTTTTGTATATATATATAGTAATTGGTTGGAAAAACACTTTTGATATATATATTGGACCAAATAGGACCGAAACCATTTGGAATATAGAATCATGAATGCAGCTATATAAATAGTTAGATTTGGAAACATTATGTATAATAAATAAAGAAGTATAGAAGTATTAATTATAGCTAGATGATGAGATCATTAATAAAATGGGTAAAAAGGTAAAATCTAAGGAATGGTTGAGTAGGTAAATAATTAATGATGTAGAATTATTATAAATTAAAAGAAATTATTAAAATGGTTGATTAAATAAAAATTATGGTTGTAGTTAAATACTTATTTTCTGGATGATATGGAAAATAATGGAATGCAAATACATGCACATTATATTCTACAATAGGTGTTACAAAATGCATGTTTAAGTGTGGAAACATGATGAGAATTGGTATAGCATTTGTTTGTTTTTGGCAAATTGAGTTGCTTGTTGGCAGTTATTTAGAAACAATGTGTGCTCTTTTATAGTAAAGTAAATTATTTGAATCAAAATTGCTTAATTTGTGTTAGTTATTGATATATATATATATATATGTTAATGTATTCTACTACTAAGGTATATGTTTAATCATTTTGTCTAATCGTATGTATATGGTGACTATAATATGAAAATTAGAATTAACTGAAGATTATGTAGTTTAAGATATTTAATGAGATCGTTTAACAGACTTAAACTGTTTAATTTAATTAGAAGAACATGTTTCTTTTTGTCTTATTATTACTTATCCCTTCAAACTATTTCTTTGGAAAGTTATGACTGTAATAAGATAACTTATTACTATAAAATGTTTATGAAAACAAAACCTTGAGGGGTCGACATGATCTCTAAAGCAAACATGTGACGCCCAAAGAGGACAATATTGACTAGTGCTCCGGCATGATCTCTAAAGCAGACATGTGGAGGCACTGGAAGATGTGTTTTGGGGGCTCTGGCATGGTCTCCAAAGCAAACACATGGGGTACCTCAAAAGCAAAATCGTGCATCGCCTAGCTCCGGCACGATCTTGAAAGCAGACGTATGGAGTGACAGGTGGCAAAGTGGACCATATTTGCTAGCGACGGTGATCCGGGCTGTTACAAATTATGGGCTGGATGGCTCCGAGAGCTTGATCCATAAGTATCACGCCTTGATGTGTATTATCGGATTAAATGGCTCCGAGAGCTCTTCCAGTAAAAGTAATTAAAATGAGTTGTGGGTCGAATGGCTTCGAAAGCTCGGTCCACAAGTGTATATAAATATGTATGTATTAATAATGGACCATATGGTTTCGAGAACTCGGTCCCGTGTTTAAATTCTATTTGTTCAGCTCGGTGCAAATTTCAATTAATACATTAAGGGCAAATATTAGAAGTAAATAATGGAATAATGGTTGACTTAAGTATTTTACCAAATATTAATAACCAATTTATAGAATTTGTGCTGTGATTAATTTAAATTATGATTAGTTACAACTAATGATGATTGGGATTGATTGGTATTGAATACCTATATTCGTACTGTGAATAATTGTGTGTTACACATCTAGAGTAGTGTGGTGTAATTAGGAATGTGTATAATATAATTATGTAACTGTAAATGTTTGAAAAATGATATGTAATATTCTTGCCTAAACCAGATTTAATGATTACTTATTTAAAGTCCTATATTAAGTCTCGGGATTAGAGAACTACGTGGTTCTGATTCCCTAATTGGGATACATAGGAAGCTTGAGAATTGATATCTCAAGTCCGAACCAAATTATATTCATATAATTATGCACGTTGTAATAAGTACATTGGATCCTGATGATGCAATTCTTATTTATATAATAATGTATATGAGTATATGTTTATAATTATGGTGAACTAAGTTTCTATGTTGAAGCCAATTATATAAATTGTGTTAATGTGACTTGTATATGAAGAAATTTTTAGTATATGTATAAACTATGTGATGGATTATAAGAATTTGTTGTAAATAGACATGTAATTTAAATATCATATGAATTCCATGAGTTGTGTGAATGAGCTTTAAAAGAACTGTGCTTAAGTGGTGGTGATTGTGTTAAGATGAAATTATAGAAGTGTTGTGTTGTTGATGGAAGTTCTGAAGCTGGAGGAATGATATTGGGAGTATAAAATTAAGTTTTTTTGTAGGTTTGGATAGCATAAATTTGAAGCTATCATGCTGCCAAAATTTTATTTAAGTGCATAGTAAAATTAATAGCAGTTGAAATGACAATTAATTGAGATTTTGAAAGTAGTTATATAATCTTAAAAATGTTTTATATTCTTTTCCACAGGAAGTAGCCATTAATAAAGGGAGATCCTGTCGAAATGTTGATAGAATAAATAATATGTTAAATTAATAAACTTTTTAAATGTAGTCAAACCTTAGAGTTGATCCTCACAAAGAGATCCAAACCCATGTGTGACATCTGATATCCGGGTCTTTTAACTGGCCAGGTATAGGGTGTTATATGTCTTCATCATCTTGCTCTGTTGCAAGAGAGACATCATTTACAATGTTTCATTCACAAGGATGATACTCGCCTATCTAAAAAATTGCATCTTGTTTGAGTTACAGAAAACAATGATAATGACACATTAATCTATTTTGCTTCGGTAGAGATTTACATAAGAATCTATAGAAGCCTTCGAGCATTGGTGAATGTCTAGGGCCAATTGCCAATAATTAAAGAACAATCAATAAAGACCAACAAGTCATCAGAAGAAAAAAACAAAAAACAAAAACAAAAAGATTAGTACATAATAATTCCCAAATGAAAAAAAAATAAACAGATGCAGAAGGAGTATTATTCTCCACCTGAATGCTAAAAACACGAGACACTGAGCCCTGAGCTGTTTCAATTGTTAATCCTTGAAAGGGTTGCCAGACTGATTAACAGGAGATTTCCCAATATCTCTATGAGTTGTTGCCGTAAGCATTGTCATTTCAGAATTATTATCTCGACGGCTGGCCTGGTTATCAAAGACTGTATGAAAACAAGGAGGCTTAGTATCCCAAGTACTAAAAATAATAGATGCTGCAGTCAAAGCAGAATAAAACATGATCAAGATTAGTGAAGAAAAAGCATAATGAGACAACTAAGACATGGAGAGATAACATAATAAGAAAATATATCCTAATTGAATTCTTTACAAGGCATAACCTAGTATTTACTTTTATTAGAGACAACCATTTCATCTCTTATCCATTTTTTCCTCTTAAATCTCTACCTCTTTTTTGATATTTGCGAAGAATAAATCTGCCTCTTTAATCTCTGCCTTTTCCAAGGATAATTAACAAAATGAAGCAAGAAAATTAAGCCAATAAAAAGACATATCAAAAGCAAATGGATTTTAATGGAAGAGATAAGAAGAATAAGAGCAAGAAGAAGCCAAAGCAGCAGCCTACTCCCTCAACAAGGTTCCACGAGTGCTAATTGCATGATACAACACAAAGCAAAAGGTCAATACACAGCAAAGGTGATAACCCGCCCATGCAAGAGTACTTAAACCCAAACAATCTATTCCCCGCGTCAAATTCAAGGACAACCAGGACTAAAATACCACCCAAAAGTAAAGACCTACTCTCCAAGAAAAAGACACACCAAGTAAATATGATATAGGAAGAAACAGACATAACCAGAGCTCATTAAACTTCTTCAATTAGTTAAGAAATTATAAAGAAAAACAGAAAGAAAGTTAACAAGGAAGCAGTAATTAAAGAGCTGACTCACTACTCAGTTTATACACAAATATCAAATTAACACTTATTTTCTCCCACACATAATGTACAATCTGGGAACATACTTCTAGGCCATTAAAGGACTGAACAATTACCCAAGCACAAAACTCTTCTAAAGTAAAATTCTTAAAAATTGTAATTAAAGTACATTTCAACCTGTTATTTTTCAACAAAACCTATTTTAGTGTTGGTCCAAATACAACCACAACAACTTTTGGACAAAATGCTAAAATTGATCATATTGATTTAGTATTTTCTCCTTCATGAAAATTATAAAAGAATAATCATTAAATGATTCTTAAAATAGAGCATGAAACCATATCTATAAAATAGCATATATATAGGTGCATGAGAATGGCAGATAAAAGCGAAGCAGACAATCAATTAGGTGTTATAATAATACTAAAAAGATAACAAAAGATGCAATAAGAAATTAGCACAAAACTATACTAAAATGCAAGTTATGCATAGTGTGAACACCAAACAAGAAAAAGAAACCCTGTTATCTCAAATACGAAAACTAAAGATGAAGAGCATGACCATTGTATTCTTTTGCAACAGCCGGATCCTGAACAGAAATTTAAGTGTAACTAATACAAGAAAATTAAAGATAGATAAATTAATAAGGGAGGGAGATATATGCATACAATGTTCGGGAGGATGGTGGTTTTGATACCCCCAGGCACAACGGTGTTTGTGCGAATCTTGTCCTTTGCCCATTCACACGCCAAATTCTTGGTCAATCGGTTGATTGCTCCTAAAAAAATATCATATGCTTTGTTAAGATTATAATATGCTTGATAGGGATAGAAGCCAACTATATATATACCTTTGGTTGCCGCATAGAGAGATATCATAGGCATGGAGACTATGCCAGTAACTAAAGAAACAAAAACAATACTTCCATTTCCTGAGTGTTTTAACAGTTGATCTGTAAGTTGGCAAAGATTGTATGGGGCCTCAAGGTTTGCACTCGTCATTTTTCTGTAATCTTCTTCACCATAATATCCCCTAATTATTCCTAGAGACAAACGGAGTAACAGATCTCTACGTAGATTTCTTCTCTTGCCACAGTGTAATAGCAGTAATTAAACAATTGATTTCTATGAATAAAGAGCTCCAAAAAAACCTTAAAAGAGAAGCCTCCGATTAATCACTCGTCGATCATCACGGACGCCAGGGTTAGACTCGTCGTGGAACCAACCGATAGTTTTTTACGCTTCGTAAACAATTTGAGAAATGCCTGAGCCAAAGAAAACACCAAACAAGTTTAGATTCAGAAATCTCAAGACACGTATAGCAATATTGATTGCATCGGTAGAGAAACCTTGTTGAACGGTGCATTTATTCTCGCAGATCTCTTGGATGGTGGATGAGATTTTCTAGTAGAGAGGACGACCAATGTAGAAGATAATCATAATGACGAAAACCGCCAGTAATACTCGAAATGTGATCCTTGACGTTGGCGATGCCATGGCTGAGTTTGTGAGATTTGGGACAACTGACAAGGGAGAGATCAAGGCTCACAAAAAAATGAAAGAACAGTAAAAATAGACTATTTATACTTAGGGCAATAGGGCAAAAATGAAAATAGCAACCGAATTTATTTTGTAGCTAAAATAGCAATGGAGTAATATTTTCGTTGTTATTTTAGTAATCGAATATGAATTATGTTGCTATTTTTCTTTAAAAATGTAAATTAGCAACCAAATTTAAATTAGGTTGCAATTTTAGCAACGGAAAAATAATTCCGTTGGTATTTTTAGACCCAAAGTTATTCCACCTCCTTGGCACCAAAAACACCAATAGAATTCAGTTTTCGTTGCAAAAATAGCAATGAAATTAAATTCGGTTGCAATTTTAGCAACGAAAAAATAATTTCGTTGGTATTTTTAGACCCAAAGTTATTCCACCTCCTTGGCACCAAAAATACAAACCGAATTCAGTTTCTGTTGCAAAAATAGCAACGGAATTTAAATTCGGTTGCAATTTTAGCAACGAAAAAATTTTTTCGTTGCTATTTTTCGTTCCAAAATTTATCCGCCAAATGTTGGTGCCTTTTTAGCAACGGTTTAGGGGTTCCGTTGCTAATTTTCGTTGCTAAATTTTGGCGTTAATAATTCCCTCTACTTTTAGCAATGGAAAATAACCAAATATATTTTCCTTGCTAAATTTGCAATGTTTAACCAATTTTAGCAACGAAATATATTTTCTGTTGCTAAATAGCAACGAAATTCATTTTTCGTTGCTAATTTAGCAACCGAATCAATTTCGTTGCTATTTTCAGATTTTCTTGTAGTGTAAAAGGAGATTAAACTCAAAATCTAGACCTCAATTTTCTAAGAAGAGGTCAAAATTTGTTTTTGCCTTTAATACTAGTGAAAATGGGCTTAAAATAAGGTGTTGATAGTAAATTTGTCAACCAGAGCAATCTGGATATTTAAAGTGATAACTCATGATTTAGAAGTCCAAATGACTTGATTTTAGTATGTATAAAAACTAGAGACATGGGGAAACAAAAGTCCAGAGGAAATTTTGACTAATCTGGTTGTAACTATGTTAAAAATGCAAGAAATATGAACACTAAAAGAACTAAATGAATTTTGAGGGCCTCACGATGGTCAGGGTTTCCTGACCACAATGAGAATGCATTCTGGACTAAAATTTTTATCTTGAGATGACCCTCATGGCGGTCATGAATCGTTAAGCACAGTGAGTCCTCTTGTTTTGGTCAAATGCAAGTTTTTTCTCACTCGAAAGTCACCGAATCGCATTTGAACTTTCATAGATTCTTATGAAACCTTATAAATACATATTTAGGGTCAATATATGACATAATGAACCTGAAATGAGTGATTAAATATTAAATTATAAATTATAATAGGGGCATACAAAGTGAACTAAGAATGCATACATTATTTTTATAAAATTTGTGTTAATTTTTAACTTTAATGCATAAATTATTGAGTTGTATCTTGAGTGTTTAAATGCAATTGAATACAAATAGTATGTTGATAGTGATATATTGATAATGTTGCATTCTTTCAAGTGATGATAATTAAATGCTCATGAGTGTATTGTACGTAAATTTAATGATTGATCAAAATCTAAATGATAGCCTGAATTTCATATAGTCATGGATAGATAAGCATGCTTATAAGGTATAGTGATTGCAGCTGCTAGTGTTGGTACCAAAAGGTGTCTAGTATTTTGTTGCCTATTGGTATCTAGTGATTTGAGACTACCGTGTCTCAAATGTTTGATATTGCTTGCTAGTATGTAGTGTTTGTTCCCTTTATCCACCATTAATAGGAATTCAGGTAATGAATTAGTCTCTAAGTGAAAAACAATGGAAAGAGATTTGTTATTAATAGTGTGTGTATTTTAGTGTATTATGGCAATGTTAGTGCATGTTAGTGTTATTGTTAATGGAATTCGCATGTTTAGTTAATGGATGTTATTGTCATTATTAAAGGGGTTGTCTTGCTAGCTAATGCAATGTGTGAAATAAAAGTTAAATGAATGTTATACTATGTTTTTAATTATTGAATGTAAATATGTGAAGTTTGTACTTGCATGTTATACCATCTATGTTTGTCACTTTAACAAGAAGTCAATTACATTGTCAATTACAAGAAGTTAATGTGCAAATCGCCCTAAAGTTTTGCAAAAAAAATGCAATTAAATCCCTAAAGTTTAAATTGATGCAAAAGTGTTTTCAAACTCTTTGATTTTTTTTCTTTTATTTTGGACTTTCTAATTATTCTTCTAATCGTTTTCCTTCTATTTCTTTTATGACAAATTTAATTTGTTTTTGTTTATTTTTTCTTACATGACTAATTTCTTTAGATATTATAGGAAATACAAATTCAAAAAGAATTTCTTTTTATAATATTGTTGTTTTAATTCCATTATAACATACTTGAAAAGGATATAACATAGTAATAAAAGGAGTTCCTAATATAACTCCAGAATTTAAATTTTTAACTAAAACTAATTGACTTTTAAAACAATATCCGTTATTACAAATTTTTACTCTAGATAATTTATAGTTAATTATTAATTTGGATCCTTTAGCAGTACCTAACTTTCAGAGGTTTTTTCATAGTATTTGGTTGGGATTAAACCTTCTTGAATACAATTTTGATCTGCTCCACTATCGATTAAAGCTAGAGTAATTAAATGAAAATCGCCATTAATAACTATGTCTAATTTTATATACCATTTTTGATAATTTACTTGAGATAAACTGTTTATACATTCCTCTTATGTATTTTTAATAATTATACTAAAAGATGCTATTCTTTTTAATTTTTTGTGCTTTTTTATTGAATTACTAAGACTAACTTTTAAACTTTTTTCTTCAAAATTTTGAACTTTTCATTTTAATATATTTACCTCTTGCTTTAATATTTTAATTTCCTCTTGAAGGTCTTGTAAGGTTGATTCCTTTTTAGTCTCAAATCTTTTATATACTTCTGCTAGATTATCTCCTTTTTGAGCTTATTATCTCCTTTAATCTAAGTAAATAATTCGTTTTTATTTCCAAATCATCTATTTTATGTATAATGTCTAATAAAAATTCTTTTTCATTACTTAACATATTTATATTATTACATTGACATGGTCCTATACAACTATAAGATTCTCTTTTAGGATTACTTTTTAAGCTATTAGTTTCAGATTCTTCACCTATTGTATTTAAATCATTTTTTGAATAATCAATAATTTATTTATCACTACTAGAGGTTTCATTTATTATTATTTTTTCTATTTCATTTTTTAATTCTTATGAGATATTTAAATTATTGATTCATTTTCTTATCTTACAATCTCTTGAACAATGACTTTGTTTTCTACATTTATAACAAATCACTATATCTTTTCTATTTGCCTTAAGTCTGAATTTTTTATATTTTGGTTTTCTCTTAATTGGTTTTTCTTGATAATTTTGTTTTGGTTTATAACTTCTTCTTCTATGTATATACATCCTTTTAGGTTTTATTTTTCTTTTAGCAGCTGATTGAGCCCTAATCTGTTGATAACCATATTATTCATAAAATGATCCAAATTCTTTTTTCCTACTATACTATCTTTTTTTCAATTTTACGTTTAGTTTTAAATCAGTACAAATTGATAATTCTTCTATATTAACAATATTTATTAATTATCCATAAGTTAATTCACTATATGGTATATTACCATTATTATCTTCTTTTAATCTATTTCTTTCTCGTTATGTAAATAATTTTGGTAAACCTACTAAAAATCTTTCTTTCCAATAAGTATTATTACAATCTAACCTAGTTATTACTTTATTTAAAAATAGATCTTTATACTATTTAAAGTATTGTAATTTAGGACTTGTTAAATTTTGAAGAATTTCTAAACTTCTCTCTTGATATAATCGAGGATCTCCTATAAAGGTTTTAATAATAAAAAATATTAAAGTATTTATTATATCATCCTGTTCAATCTCTATTTGAATATTATTTTCTATTTTAGCAATCCTTTTTTCTAGCTGATAATATATGAGCTTTATCTATATAAACAACATAATGATCCCACCATCTTTTTAATTGTCATGTAAATCCTGATAATAACATTTGAGCTATAGTTGCCTCCTTATTAGCTTTTAATTTATAAGCACTAGCTTTCATAGTCATTTCTTGTAATAAATTTAATATATGATATTCTGTTAAGCGATTTATGTTCCATTCATATAAAGAAGTACCATCATATCCTAATTGATATCTATTTTCTTCATATTGAGTATCTGGGGGTGTAGGTATAGGATAATAATTACGAGTTTTTGGTCTAGGTATATAAGTATTAAAATGTAATTTTTTAATTGAAAATTCTTCCTCATTATTTGTTTTAAACTGTTCTTTATATTTTCTATTTCTGATGTAGTTTTTATTTCTAATGTAGCTTCTTTGTCTATAGTTATAATCTGTTTATCTTTAATGCTTAACTTTGTTAATTTTTCTTCTATTTTCTTAATATAGGATCTTCTTCCTTTAAATTTATAGTTGTTCTTGGAAAAAATTCAAAAGGTTTAAACAAAGGTGTTTCTAATTTAATGGGTGAATTTTCTGCTAATGGTTTCGATGTTTGACCTATCTCTATTTGTGACTTAGGTATTTGTACTATTTCTTCTACTCTATTTAGTTGACTAGCTCTAGTATCTAATATTTAATTAGAAAAATTATTTTACAATATTACATGTTGCAAATCCTTTCCTACATCGTTACTTTCTAACTATATTTGTTTAAATGGTTTCACATAATAGGTTTTTTCTTTATTTGTTAATGTAATACATTCTAACGGAGGATCTACAGTATCCCATTGTTTGCCTATTTGTGAAGATATACATTTATTTACTTTTGAAACGGGTAATCTATTTTATTATAATAGCAATAATTTTCAAACCATAAAAACAAAGGAATATTTACTTGCTTTTCCATTTTTTATACCATATATTTCTAAAATTATTTAATTCTTCTTGAGAAAAGTTACTTAAATATCATTCTACTTTTTGCTTATTATATTTGGCTTTTAAATCATTTCTTAAAAATTCTTTATTTATTTGAAAACTAGTCATCTTTCTTTTTATAGATTAATTTGAGAAAAAGCTTCCATTTGAGATCTAGTTGGACTAATAGAATATTCACTTTCCTTTTCTTTGGTATATAATGGTCTAAAAATATTTGTATTAAAATATGCTCCTCTTAATTCAAAATTTTTTATAGATAATGATCTAGGTATTGAAGGCCTATTATTTGAATAAGTAAAAATAGTAATTGACTGATTATTGTCTGAAAAAAAGTTTATTTGAACTTATCCATCGCTATGTTTTAATATTCTTGAAAATTAATTATTAATATTAATTGGTCTAGGTTCATATATTTTTTTAATTCCCAATTACCTGATCTAGTTATTTCATCCCATCTAAGTTTTTTTGCTATTTAAATATTAGAATGTGTTTTATTGGCTTTGAATAGAAAAGTTTCATTTCTTTTAAAAGGTTTTCTAGTTTTAAGATTTATGGTTCATAGATATTACTTTATAATATATTCTATATATTACTACTATTGCTCTAACATTTTCTTTAAAATTTAGGTTCTTTGTTTTAATAGTTAAAGTTAATGTATTTAATATATTTAAATCATATAAGCTAATAATAAATCCTAGGAAACAATTAAAATATACTGGTCCATTAGTTGAATTAATTTCTGCCATTTCTAATAAAGAGCTAGAGAAAATAGTATGTCTAGCATATCTTAAACACATTAAAATAGGAGTATCCAATCCTAGTCTAAGTAAAGGCTTCATTGCTGTCTATACTGATCCTATATGCAAAAAGCCATATTTTTTTCTTTTTATGTTCATTTATAGCTTTTTCTGATAACAATTGAATATTTTCATGTACCTGGTTAATAGTTATTATTTGCTTTGTTTGGTTTATAGAGTAATTGTGAAAAAAATTCAAAAGTACCTATTGAATATATAGTCTTAATATCTTGTTTAGGTATGGTGGAATCAAACAAATAATTCTCTACTTTTTGTGTATTTACTTCTACAGAATTTATTTCATTTGTCTCTCAATATTATCTTTGCTAGTTAAACCAAATCTAGAATCTTTAATAGAAAATATTCTATTTAATCTATCAATCTAAATATATTTAATTAAGCTAAATTTAAAAAGAAGTTAAGAATGAAATTTGTGTGAATCACGGGACCACCCAACTAAACGGGACCACCAACTTGCCATCTCGGCTACCAAGGGCTGACCAACGTTTCATCACTCTAAGCACAATCTCAATATTCTTTTTAAATTTCTCTTAATTAACTATACTTATCTGGATATCTTAATAGAATATTTATCTAATAAAGATTTAGATTATCTAATTTAACTTCACTATTATAAATTTCTAATAAAGTATATATTTTAAATAATACTATTATAGTTTCACTTAAATTAAATTCCTAAAGAAACTCGGGTTCAAAATTCAACCAAGCTACACTCATATCATCTTATAATCTAGCAGACTAAAAATGAATTAGCTATACAAGACCTTCAAAAGGAAATTAAAATATTAAAGCAAAAGGTAAATATATTAAAAGGAAAAGTTCAAAATTTTAGAAGAAGAAAGTTTTCTAATTTAATGGGTGGATTTTCTACTAATGGTTTCGATGTCTGACCTATCTCTGTTTGTGACTTAGGCATTTGATATCAATTCGGATATAATGGTACTATACCATATAGTGAATTAAATTATGGAAATTTAATAAATATTATTAATATAGAAGGATTATCAATGTGTACACACACACACACATATGTAATTTATGTCTTTTCCTTATAGTCCATAAGATTTAAACTAATTCTACATAAATTGTTAGTTACTTCTTTATCTATAGTTAAAGTACTTCATTAAAATTTGACTTAGTGTGATCATAACATAGGTTAGGGAATCGAAGACTTGTTTGATGTAAAGGTCATGGAGTAAAAGATAAAGATAGCTAAGAAGTTGTAGGCTAGAGATGTATTTTGTTAAGTCGCACATGCAAATTTGTAAAATGTATAATAGGCTATTAATATGTAAACAAGTATAAATGAATGTCCAACTTAATTGGTATAGGAATACGTATAGAATAGAATGATATATGGATTTTAAAATCTAAAGATAAGTTTAAAAACATATGATATAAATTGTGATCAAGCTTGTATATGATTAATTAGAAGAGATTGGTAGCACTCTGATTGCCTTTTCAGGGTATATAGGGATGTTACACTTAAGGTTTGCAAGGTTTAATCACAATCTATAAGTGAGTCTACAGGTTTTAAATACAACCTAACCATCTAAGTCTTCTTAAAAAGCAAAAATAAAGGTCACCCCTTAAAGTATGCATCTCTATACCTTTTTCATAAACTTTGGCTCGCCTAGGCACTTAGTGAACTTGCCTCTTCAAAGTTGGGGGCAACCTTAGACACTAAATTTTAAGGCACCTTTGGCAGAATTACCTGATGATGAAAATGTTTTTAAAATCAAATTTTTAATGCAAATTTGTGGCTAAAGTTTAGTCATAGCCATGAGTTTTGTATTCAAAACTATTAAATGACTTTATGCCCTTAGTTGGTCTTCACGCCCAGAGACAAGGGTGCATATTGGAGTTTCCATTTGAAGAACACTCCACACCCATTACTTTCCATGTCATAATCGTAACGTGTCATCTTTCAGATCTGAAAACTATAAAAAGAGTGAAATTTAAGAGTTTTTTTTATCTTTTTCCTTTTCTCTCTCCAAACAAAAGGTTTTGCTCCTTTTTCAATAAAACCCATTTGGAAAACCCTCTTTGAATCTTTTAAATTAATAAAAACTCTCTAGATCTTGTGATTTCTTCCTCCATCCATAGAGGATTAAAAATCTTAAAGTTAATATTGAAAAGGTTTATCTCCCTGGCTTAATTCCTCTTGTTTTGGTTTACCTATTCATTGTTAATGTAGTGGACAAACCCATTGTAGGTAGACTTACTTTATTTAAGCTTTAAAATAGATGTTTTATAGATTTATTTGCTTTTTAGATCTAGATTGTGAAACCCATTTAATGGGTATGGTACTTTTTTGCTAGAAAGATATTTTAAGTGTTTTAATGTATATGTTTATGAGTTTATTGCTTTCTTTTACTGGTTTTGATTTCAAAACAAAATGGGTAATAATTTCTAAAGTTAATAAAATAGTTTTAAATGATTTTGATTCATCTTCACGTTGTTTTAAATTTGGCTTTTTTAGGTTTAAAAACCCATTTTTGGCTATGAGTGAACATAGTAGAAATAGGAAGAGTTTTTGCCCAAAAATAGTTCATAGCTTTGATTTGCAAGTAACAGTTGTTACTTTGTTCCCATTTGTTTTTAATGAGCTGGTGAATGCATGACCATGAATAACTATTCATGGTATACATTTTGTTTCCTTTAATTTTTGATTTTCTTTCATGCTTTTCTTCTTATTTAATACTTTTTACTCATTTTTGTACATTTATTTAATTTTTTCTGCATTTTCTTTACTTGTTGCTTTTATCACTTTTAGAGTAGAATAGATTTAATTTATATATTCATTTATTTGATGCTTTATTTATAAATTTATATACATGATTAGTTTAATAAAATTGATTTTAATCCAATTAATTGAAAAATTCATGCAAAAAATATTTATAATAATTAATTGGGTTTTATTGACAAAAATGGACCAATTTCACTTTTCCATCTAAAATCCACATTAAAGAGGATAGCATTTTGAATAATGGAAAAGAATTTATATTTCTTCATAAAAAAAGAATTATATTTCATAAAATAGGACCAATATCCTAATTTTCATCCAATAAAAGATTCTTTACAATTGCATGAAAAGACCAATGTCCTCACTTAATTGGGCCCAAATGAATAAACCCATTTGGTATATAATAAGATAGCTTAGTTTTCCATACAAATTATATGCCATGTTTTATTACTTTATAAACATGAAAGAGTACACCTTATGTTTTCTTACCATGATGTACGCAAGAAAAAAGGGATAAAATTATTAATCTAAAGGTCCAAACAAACTCATTATTGACTAAGGGTATGAATAAGAGTGAAATTCAAAACCCATCTTTTAGTTTGGCCTCATAAGGTTAGATCACTATTTTTCAATATTATATTGGGTGGCAACACCATAATACCTATCTTATGCTGCTCAAAGATGCATCTTAAGGTTGATTGTCAACAATGGGATAAAGGTATCATGGGAACTTGTTTCATATCTTTTAAAGGCTTAATATTCGGCAAATTGGGTTGAACTCTTTCACCATTGCAAAGAGATCAACCTTAAAGGGTAAAAGACATTTGCCTAACTATCCCAAAGGAGATAGCAACCTAAATAAAACAATCTCATCTTATCCATCGCCCATAATGCACGCCACACCTTCTTATGTAGGGAAATAACAAATTAAAATTGTCTGCCATTGCTAAAAAAAGGGAAGTCTATCTAGTTTGGTGCCTAATTAGCTAGCTGAGGACACAACTAGCTGGCTTATACATAATAGGCTAGTTCGGACATAATTGGCTAGTTCACAAGTACACGACGAGCTAGTTCAAAACAAGTCTCCTTCACCAACAAACCTAGAAAATATGAATAATAGCAAAAGTTATTTTTTTGGTTTTTGGGAATATGTCATAAACTCAAATAAATTATTAAAAATGGGGTTTTGAATTTAAAAATGAAATAAAAATAAAAAAAAATTATAAAGAAAACACTATTAAAATAGGGATTTTTATTTTAAAAGAGCCATTTTTATTCTTAAAAATCCATTTCATAAACCACCATGTATGGAAAAACATAAGGTCTATAAATGAAATTGGTATTGTAAAATGCCATTTTTAATGCTCAAAACTTTAAAAGAATGCTTATGCATACAAGAGATGAACACACTAACACCTGACACATAAAGAGTATGGCTATTTATAGGAGATAAATAGAGACTTAAGGTGCAATTTTCTAGTCATTATAAGACTGATCCAAAGTTTTCCAAATCCAGGTTGGACTAGGATTGTACTTTCTGAACTGGCCAATTTGTAATTAAAAATTAGCTAGTTGGTAAGTGAAAACTAGTCAATTTATCTAGAATAGAATGGCCAATTTAGGCCAAAGAGCCCAATAAGGGCAAATGGTTAGGGGGCTTCTTTAAAAGCCCTAGAGATATGGAAAGGACTTTCCAAGCTTCAATAAATGAACATCAAGACCTAAAGCCTCTCTTTTAATTTAGTTAGAGTTTTCTCATCACTAGATTTTCCTATAAACTAAAAACCCTTTAGATCCCAGTGTCTACATTTATCTTACATGTGAGGGTAGATAAAATAGATCTTGGACACAACTCTTTTCACAGTAGAGGCCATTTATATGAAATTTATTTCAATATTATTAGTATCAATTTAGGTTTCCCTACCAACAAAGTTTACTATTTAGAGGGGGAATCCAAAGATAGACTTCAAAACATTATTTGAGATTTACATTTTGTTACTTAGTAAGATTTTAAAAGGACTAAAGTGTAGTTACTTACTACATCAGAGCTTATACTTATTGGCCAAGTTCTCGCTTATTCTCTTTAGGGCAAGCCAAGCGGTCCAGGCAATATGAATGTTCCCAAGCTCCACTTTTTAGCTTCTATGGTGTAAGACACCTATTTTAATAGGACTTTATACATGATTGAAAGATTTAAAAAGGTGCAAAGGAATCCACATCAAACTCTTACTATAAGTTTTTATGGCATGATCACTAACATTATGACTGGGGTCCAATACAAGAAAATGGAGCCTTAAATCCAAAGGCCTTACACATTAACCCTAAAAATGCTAAATAATATGCACTTATAAGTTATGGATGATCCTCATTTCAATACATTTCAGTTAGTGACTAGAATTGAGATAAGGTTTGCTTACAAGTGAGAATGAAAGCGAGAAAGCAGAGCTAAGGTACTAAGAAGGGTGCCTCATGATTCAATTGTAGAGAATTTAGAGAGTATTGCCACTCCGTTTGGGCAATTGGCAAAGGGCTACAAATAGATCAATGCCTAGCTAGATTTAGTAGTTTAGGAGATTCGAGCTATGTTGCGATGTATATCTTAATACCCTAGTTTCAAGGACTTAGATTGGGTAAGAAGGGTGTCGAACTCTGGGAATCAATTTAGGTTTAAGCATTGTCTTGTATTAACCGGTTACACACTAAGATGGATAGGCAACGATAACTTAAATGGGGTTAGTTGTATTAAATTCTTACTTAACTAAACTAATTATCTAATATAAGTTACAACTTACAAAAAATCAATAAAAGCATTAGAACTATAAGACATCAATTGATCTTATAAAAATCCAAATAATACATAAGTATGCAATGACTGGAGAATAAGGCCTACTATCCGTAGATGTAACTCTCATTGTCAAATAAGGACATCTCTATCTAGATTCCATAAGCACTCTCATGTCATTATGGAGATAGATGAGAACCATAAAGTTCCATGCCTCTTCTTAAGCCCCTTAAAGTGAAATTCATGTCTTTTAAGTGATTTCTAACTTTATATAAGTTTAGTTACCTATCCACCAAAATGTCCCAATTCTCATTGTGAAAAAAATTGATTAACATATTACATATGGTGATAAAGCATACATAATAAATTAGGCACCCAACCAAACTTAAATCATTCATACTTGAAACAAAATAATTATATTAATGAAGATTAATTCATACTTGTAATTCTAATAAAAAAAAAGTTAGCCTAAACACATGTTGGCAAAACAAATACAAAAGGAAGAGAAACTAATATCAAGCAAAATCTAAAGAGAAAAGAGAAGAAAGAATGGTAGGAGACTCCTCAATGATTCTTCAGAAAAATACTTGAGTGTAGATTGACCTTTTTTTATCTTTCCTCTTCCTTAGTGTATTCTTTTTCTTTATAATACTTTCTAATTGATTTGGAAGTTATATGGTAGCTTCTCTATATCCAAAATATGGTTATCTTTATGTATATATGGACCCAAAGATGTCCAAATTGGTGTCTTTTTGGAGAGGCCTGCAAATCCAAAGTGGTACATGAAGGGTTGCAATTTTTGTTCTGGGTGACGAGTTGGCACACTAGTGTCGAGTTGGACAAGTCGGCACAGACAGGCTCTATAACGAGTTGTCACCAATGTAATGAGTTGGCACGCATTCAACTACTTTATGACTCGATTCAAAACGGCATGAGTCAACATGCTAAGTCACTATGACAAGTCGGCTCAGACTATAATGAGTCAGCACAGGCTCTTAAACTTCTTTAAGACCTTTTTCTTCAATATTTCAATAAAATTCCCCTTATTTGTGCTTTATTTCATCCAATTAGGCACATTTAGCCTACAAAATAAAGAAGACATGAAAAGTAACCTAAAATATAATAAAATACATAAATTAAACTAAAGAAATGATATAATAACAAACAAAATGGCTATGCTAAATTGCATGACATCAAATTCCCCCCTCCCCCCCACTCCACCTAAACTTTGATGGGCCTCAAGCAAGAATAGAAGAATCTAAGTGAGAGAACTAACAAAAGCATTTATCTTTTAAGTTAGAAAAGAGTTTTTCAAAAAAATCATTTTTAACATGAGAAAATTCTTAAAATAAGATAGCCAAATAACTAATTTCCAATGCTCAACAATGATAAAGTAGACAAGTTACATAGCATAGGCAATAAATTTAACCTACTATCTCAAGTTATTAAAATTAAAATCAAGAACACAGAGTCAATAATCTAACCAAACTATTCAACTAGGATGGAAAATCTTCAAACTTAAAAATTCAAGAACAAATATAGCCATTGGGACTAGGTTAAGCTCACACATCAACTCACAATTCTCATGGCATTTTTATATACTTATAGTTTTTCTAATAACTTAGCAATTTTGTGGGTGCATTTTATGCTCCATCCCACTCTTTTTATTTAATCAATCTCTATGGGTGCTTTTTATACTCTATCCCATAAGATGACTTTGATTTTTCTTGCTTTTTCTTTTTTTTCTTTCTACTTGTGTCCTCATCCATTATTGAAGAGTGAGCTATGCATATTATGGCTATAGTTTCCCTAAGACTACAAAGTCTCTCAAACACTAAACTTGAATCATTCCATCCTAATTCCAAGTCTAGCTAGAAAATTTACTAAACATCCTAGGATTTTGAAAATAACAACAAAAGATAGTAAGAAAAACTTAAAAACTATAGTATATGAAACTTAAGATTCTACCAATTAATTATCAAAAATAAGCTACTGACATGGCTTTAGTATGCACTTAATCATGTTAAGATGAACTTTGAAAAAGCTTTAAGATAAAAATGAAAAAGACAAATGAATAAACATGCATCAACTTAGCATAGCACTATGCATGCAAAACAAAAACTAAAACACTAAACACATGCAAAAAAATATAAACATAAAACAAAAATCCCTCCCCCACACTTAAGCTTCACATTGTCCCCAATGTGAACCCAAAATAAAAAGGAGAAGGAAAAAAGAAATTCTTCCCTTAATCATCCAGAGGAAAGGGTGGAGGAGAGCCAACCACATAGCCCACTTGAGCAATAAAGGTATCAACTTTATACCTCATCCTCATTTGCCTCCTTGCAAAATTCCAAGTTATAGTCTCCATTGTGTTCAATTGATGTGTCTGTCGTGTTCAATTGACGTTGCATAGCTTATTGGTTGCCCAACACATGTCCCTAAATCCTTAAAGACCTACTTAATGCACCATTAGTTTGGCCATGAGAAGGACCATAAGTTAGCCTACTTGTACCCTTATAAGATAAGGCTAAAATTATGGCTAAGGCTTCATGAGTTTCCCCTTCTGAAGGCACATCAAAATCATGTCCTTCCTCCTCTTTACTTTCTTTCTCTTCTTCCTCACTCTCTTGAGGTGGTGGTGGTGCTAATCCTCCCCAACATGAGTGAGAATGGAAAAGAATAAACCTCAAGGAGGCATTAATGACTTCACCTCGAATCAAAGTTTACTTTGTGAAAAAGGTACACTTAATCACACAAGTAAATTCATTCAAATCAACATTCAAAACTTTAGCAATAATGGTCATCATATGACCATGAGTAATAGGGTTATCCTTCCTAGATGTGAATGCAAGTAATTAGTTAAAATTCTAATAAGTCCAACAAACTTGTTTATTATTATGAATACACCATATAAGGAATAATTCTTGATAAGTAACCTTATTAAATTCAGACTTGTGAAAAATCACACAAGCAAGAACCTTATACAAAAGCCAAATTTTCAATTCTTTGATTAACATTTCTTTACCCTTTTTAGGTTCAAATGGCGTTCTCAAGTTAGTCAAAAATGTCAAAAATGCATTAACATCAAAGTTATTAGGAGGATCACACATACAATCTCTCCTAAAACCAAAAACTCTATGCATAAATGAATATGCAAGAGTGTGATTTTCTCCTAGCAAACGAAATTCCAACACCCTTGAGTCATTTTCATTCACTTCTAAAGTAGTATAAAATTCCAAGACCAAATAAATATAAGTGGGTTCATGCATGGAAAGAAATCTAGCAAGACCACAAGAACTTAAAAGAGCATTAAGAGTGTCAAGCATACCAATATCCCTCAAACTGCTAGTAAAAAGATACTTACAAGACACAATTCATCTTGGCTTAAGAGAAATAAATATAACACCTTCCTCATGAGAAGAAATATGGAATATGGCCTTGTAAATGGAAGTGAAATCCTCTTCTTGAGAAGCTTCCTCATGAGGTGTTGATGAAGTTAATCCTCTTATTCTCGACATCTTGGATATTAAAAGAAAGAAATGCTCAAAAGAAAATGAAGAAGAACTTGGTAATGAACAGGTGAGAGAGAAGAAAAGAAAAAACTAATAACTTGATAATAAAGGTGTTGAGAGAAATAGGTGAGAGAAAACTAAGAAAAAGTAGGCAAGAAGAAGGAAAATAGTTATATTTATAGAGAAATAACCCTATTGGGAAAGGGAAGAGGCTATAACAATAAAGAAAAATGAAGACTTGAATTTATAGGGAAAGAAATTTCTTAAAACGGATGAGAAAAATAGGAAAGGTATGACTTCTCATGGGAAAAGACACAACCCTTTAGGGCTTCTGCACACATTTTCAAAATAATTTGAAAAAGAAACTTAAAAATGACAAGAATTAAAGATTAAAAACAAAATTGAAATAGGGCATTTAAGATAAATAAATTAGAGAAAAATTCGGCCAGAGTGGGTTTTGTCACGAGTTGGCATAAAGGTGATGACTCTGCACAAACGCTCTCTGTAACGAGTCAACACACTGGTGACGACTTGGCACAGATGTGTCTCTTCATGAATCAGCATAACTATTGATGACTCGGTACACCATGCTTCTGGAATAACTTGGCACACAAGTCAACACGGACCTTAAGTTAACATGCTAACTCTCTGTAATGAGTCGGCACATGTGTTACAACTCATCACACACTGTCCAAAAACTCAAAAAAAACTACTAAAAAC
>JBBPFJ010000904.1:0-37988 GCA_037975025.1 Excoecaria agallocha
CTGCAATTTTTACAAAACAAACAGAGTAACTGAGTTACTCCAATCTACTCTACTCTCATCTACCCCTATCTGCCTCCATCCAAACAGAGGCTTAATTTAAAACTACTTTCTTTTAATTTATATCCACACACACAACACTCAATCTTTTTAATCCCGAACCCCCGCCCCCCATTTTTTATTTGTGGCCTCAAAATGCCTCTATCAATTAATGGCCACCACTTTTTCTAGATCCCAAATTTCTAGGCTTTTACGTTTTTTTTAATTATTATTATTATTATTATTATTATTATTATACTTAATTTAAGTTAATTGTGGTTTTGGAAATTAAAATGTAATTTAATTTAACACCACTAATTTAAAATTTACAAATAATTACTTAGTTGATCCAAATTCTCGTTAAAATTATACCTTTGTTCACCTAAATCAAATATTATTCATAAGTTAGAAATATTTTCGGTCGACTCAGAGTTAGGATGTTACAGGCCAGTCGAATTTTTTTACCGAATTTTGGTTCGACCATTTAAGTCAAATTGAGTTTCAAAACATTGGTAAAAGGTCAAATAAAGAACATAAATCAAGATGGTGGCCATTAGGGGTGTGCAGAACCGAACAGGAACCGAAAATATAATCGAATTAATTTTGTTCTGTTTGATTCGGTTAGTTCAATTTTTGATTCATTCGGTTCTGAATCAAAATATAAAATCATTTTAATCGATTGGGTTCGGTTCCTAAAATTGAAAAATCGAAGGAACCGAACCGATTCAAATTTTTAAACATATATATTTTATAGTATTATAATATCAAAATAGACATTTTGGCTTAGTGGCGTGAAACTCTATTAAGACCACAAGGTCTTGAGTTCAAATCCTAATTGGCACAGGTTTTTTATTTCTCAATTTTTTTACTTTAATTTTTTTTACAAGTGAATTAAAATTAAAATTTAGAAGTGAATTAAAATATAAATTTAAATCCTTAATTTATTAAATTGAATAGTAGAGTATTAGTGTTCTCAATTTTTTTTACTTTAATTTTTTTACAAGTGAATTAAAATTAAAATTTAGAAGTGAATTAAAATATAAATTTAAATTTTTAATTTATTAAATTGAGTAGTAGAGTATTAGTTTTAAAAGTGAATTAAAATATAAATTTAAATCGTTAATTTATTAAATTAAGTAGTAGAGTATTAGTGTTCTCAATTTTTTTACTTTAATTTTTTTTACAAGTGAATTAAAATTAAAATTTAGAAGTGAATTAAAATATAAATTTAAATCCTTAATTTATTAAATTGAATAGTAGAGTATTAGTGTTCTCAATTTTTTTTACTTTAATTTTTTTACAAGTGAATTAAAATTAAAATTTAGAAGTGAATTAAAATATAAATTTAAATTTTTAATTTATTAAATTGAGTAGTAGAGTATTAGTTTTAAAAGTGAATTAAAATATAAATTTAAATCGTTAATTTATTAAATTAAGTAGTAGAGTATTAGTGTTCTCAATTTTTTTACTTTAATTTTTTTTACAAGTGAATTAAAATTAAAATTTAGAAGTGAATTAAAATATGAATTTAAATCCTTAATTTATTAAATTAAGTAGTAGAATATTAGTGTTCTCAATATTTTTACCTTAATTTTTTTACAAGTAAATTAAAATTAAAATTTAGAAGTAAATTAAAATATAAATTTAAATTCTTAATTTATTAAATTGAGTAGTAGAGCATTAGTGATTAAATTGAAAATTAAATTTGATGTATAATTGATAATTGACAATAAATATTCATTTGGTACAAATATGAATATTTAGATTAAAATATAAATTTTTTTATTTTTATTTAATAATTTATATTTAATATATTTAATGTTAATAAAAAATAAATAAATATTCATTTGATACTACTTTTTTTAATTTAATCTTTTTTTTACTGCAACAATAAAATGGACTAAATTTGAGCCTACCAAACTAAATCATTGACAGGCCTGGAACTACGCCTAGTAGGGGTAGGCAAATGGTTTTTTTACTTTAATATTTTTTACTGTAGCAATAAAACTGGACTAAATCGGAGCTCACCAAACTAAATTCTTAGTAAGCCTGAAACTGGGCCTGGTCTATCTTTCTAAACATCTGATGTTCAAACAGCCTATATTAACTCAGAACCGGTTAGATCAACCGAATCGATCAAAATTATTTCGATTCATTTAATTTTCGGCTCTATAAATTTCGATTTCGGTTCTTATATTTTTTAAATTTCAATTTTCAGTTCGATTTAAAATCAAACCGACTATTTGCACACCTCTAGTGGCCATTTTAACCACGGAAGTCGTAGGAAATAGGAGAACTAATTAACTTTTAGATCTATTCTAGTTGACTTGACTGGAAAAATGAGGAAAGATGATAGAGAATGAGTGAAATTGGAAATTTGGAATATGGACGGAGTATAATGAAATGGTCAATGGTCACTTTGAAGTTTCCTGCGAAAACACTAAGAAGCTTTCCCCAGTTTGTCATTTGGAAAGAAGGAACGGTGAATTAGCGTGAGTTCCGTTTTTCATGAAAAGTTGATTTGAAAAGATATAACCCCAAAAAATAAAATTTTAGGTGGAATGGATCGGATACCTAATTAGTTTATTGCACTAAAAGAATATGATGATTGGCATGTGCTAGTAAATTAACTAAAATTCAACCTCCAGCAATCTCTCTTCTTTGTTCAAAAACACAGGTGGAGACGGAAGCTGAAGAGCGTACACCTACATTTTCACTAGAAACACATTTGACATCATCTAATATGTACTAGTAGATAATGTAGTTTATGCGATCAAATCACTGACTTTTTTTTTTTTTTTATATTAGAGAACCAACATTATTCCTCCATTTGTTTGTCTGATATTTCATTTGATTATATTACTCAGCAAGTTAGGACGTTGACCAAAGTTACCCAGTTGCCAAGTCTTGGACCACACATATATTAATTATCTTTGCATTGCATCCGGAATCAATAAAGACTAGTTTAAAAAAAAAAAAATCTACAAACCTTATTGCTCTACATTATTTTAATGAGTTGAAGTACAACAGACGAGCTAATTCTGAGCTTCTTCTATGATTGAATTTTCTTCACTCGATTTACATATACACTGATGTAAAATTATAAATAGCCACATAAATATTTACTAATCCAACAAGCAAACCTAGACCTCAAATCTTCCACTCTTAGCGGCTCATGCCTCCTTCAACAGTTGGTGCTGCAGAAGCCATCTCTAAGCCACGATTCCTTTTCTCCACATTCCCATGCCATCCTAATATATAAAAAATAAAAAATAAAAACAAATAAATTATGAGAAGCCTGAAAAATCAAGAAAAGTCCCACAAAAACGAAGCTTAGGATTTACCAATAGATAAGTCATATCCACGGTTTTGAAGCTCACGATATTCTTGACACAAGGCACAGTACTCGCAAAAGCAATGAACCAAACAATCTCCGCAAGGGCTCTCCTTTAAAGCATATTGCTGCCTCATTTTTCCTCTATAGAAGCATGAGAAGCAACACGCACATCCAGTCACGCAGGCAATTAATGTGTATAGTGCTCCATTAACACCACAAGCTGCATCACGTTTTCAAATAAAACAACAAGTTTTTCTTTTAGATGCAAGAACAAAAATTCACTATTTTCAAGTGGAAGTCTATTCCCTCACCCTCTGATTCATTTTCACACATATATTAAGAAGATATTTTTAATAATTTGGAAATATATAGTTTATTCACTATTTTCTAATTTACCTTTACGTTTGTTAGAGCTATATTTTTAGACGCTAGAGACGTTACTTTACATTTGTCTATAATAAGATGTACATTAACTATAGGCATATATTAGAAATTTAAGTCATTGATTATATTGTAGAAAGGGGCAAAAAAGCAGAACGATTTGAGATAAATCTAAAGGGAACTGTGGGAGTTGATAAATTAGTCAAAATACATCTTTTGCTCCCAAAATTTTATGAAAATGTGCAATGAAACCCTTTACGTGAAGATTTGTTCAGTTGGACCTTACAACTCTAAATTTTGTAACAATTTAGTCTCTCAATTCTAAATTATATTCAACAGTCTTAAAAATATAACATTATAATTCTATAAATGAGATAAATTACATCAAAATCAAGAGTTAATGAGCTGAATTCAAAAAAAATTAAGTCGAGGGGCTTAATACATATTTCCATGGAAGTTCATGATTTACAATAATATTGCACTTTTTGACTTTTCCATTAAATGAAACAGCATTACATACATATACACTCAATTGCTAAGTTAAGCTACAAATACAGTGAATTAAATGCTTTTATGAATTTAAGTTAACTCCAGTCTTTTTTATATATCACTTTATATTAAAATATAAATTCTATTTATCTATCATAATTTTTAATATAATTTAATTTATTTTTTCAATTTACTTTTCTTTTTAAATAAAATTACAACCAATTAGATTTAATAATTTAATTTTAATTACGTAATTTAATATTAAATTTAAATTTATTTATTATTTTTTAATTTCAGTGAAAAAAATAAAAATAATAGATAAAAAAAGCAGGGAGTAAATTAAAAAAGAATTTGCTATATTTATAAAATAATGAATGAAGCAAAGTAAAGAATAGTTCATTAGAGGTAAAAAACAAAGAATTAGTGTGTAGTACTGTTACATTAATGAGTAATTACACTTACAGGATGAACCCTTGTCTACAATCTCAGCAACTTGTCCGAAAGTGACACACGGGCACCAGAATGTGATACAGCCTGTCAACCAAAATGAACAAATAAATAAATAAAACCATAAAACCGCAAGCATCCCATTCTCAAAAGCGGCGCGTGCTAAAACCGCCCCACTGAAATTAAATTCTTCAATATCATAATTTGAACTTACAGTTTCGACCGTCGGAAAAGCAGTCGCATAGCCCAGTGGACCAAGGTTCCTTCTTCTTGGATTGAACATGAGGAATAGATCTGGAATTCTCAGAACTGTAAAACTCAGAGGTTGTGCTCATCGGGATCCCTGTGGTGGTTGAGTCCGGAGTAAATACCGGCGGTGGTGGCGGTCCGCCGGAGAATTTATCATAAGAACTTGGAGTTGTAGAGTACATGGTCTAAACCAGCCAAAATCCGGAGAAGAAAAAACAAAATGAAGAGAGGGGATGAGAAAGAGAGGGAAAACGAATAAATAGACAAGCGGGGTCTACTGGTCAATTACTGCCACTCTTTGCAGTTGGCAACCGGAGGAAATTGCATTGGAAACTTCATTAGGTTTTACGTGTTTTAACTTTTAACAGAAATTCGAATTTTTAATAAAATATTATTTTTTAATCTTTATCTAATTATTAATAATAATTTTTTTATTGTTATAGTTAATGAATATTAATAATGATTATGTAAAATAAATTAAATTAAAATAAAATTAATTATTATTTTGAAATTTTTTTTATTAATACTGTGTTTTGGATAACGTTTTGGATTTTTAGGATGCTTTCTGAAATGTTTAGGAAATTGGTGTTTTTTACATTCCAGCAAGAAGGATTTGCGAAATTTGACTGCAGGATCCACGTTACAGCAGCTGGTGGAGAGAGTCGTTTCTGCAAATGGTACATGCGGAAATGAACTTGCGGGGCCCACCGGCAACTGATAATTGGAGAAGCAATAAATGTAATTAAAGGTAAGCAAACTTCGGCCGAACTAAACCAATTAATTTTTTAATTTAATTCGATTTTTTAATTCAATTTTTATTTTAAATTTTAAAAAAGTTTGGTTCGATTTTTGAAAAAAAAATTACATAAAAATCGAACCGATAAAAATTTTATATAATTAGGTAATTTTTGAAATTTTTTAATTGAATAATTATTTTATACATGTAAATTATTTTATTTTGAGTTATAAATTATACGAGTATATTTATTAATTATTATTTTTTTAGGTGATAATTTGAAATTTTAATGATTGAATTGAAAATCGATTGAATAAAAAAATTTATTTAATGATTTTTATTGTATTATTTATTATATATGTTGGAATTGTATCTTTAATTTGAACTTTTATTTTGTACAATTAAGATGTTTTTACTTTAATATATTATGATTTATAATTTTATATAATTTTTAGATATATTTTTTTATTTTTAAAAAAAATAATTTTAATTTTTAATTTTTCGATTAATTGAATTGAATTAATAAAAAAATCGATTTAATTATTTAAATAATTTGATTTAATTGATCAAAATTTTAATTTGATTATTGAGTCGAATCCACGGTTGCAAACCTGTAACTTACAACTTTGGTTAAGAGGCAGATGCAATAAATAAGAGTAGATAATATCACTTTGCTCTTTCTGCTTTACTTTTCTTTGACTTGAACTAAGCCCTCTGTTTTACTTATTTAACCTTTTTTATAAGCCATCTTTTCTTCATCTCTCTCTCTCTCTCTCACGGACACACAAAATTCAATAGTAAGTTTTTTCACTAATTATCATGTAAAAGAAGAAAAAGTGGCAATGGGGTCTCCTCTGTTGGGTATTTAATAATGCAAAGGTTAAATCTTTCTATTTGAGAATTTCTTCCCTTCTTCGTCTTCTTCCTCTTCTTTCAGCTTCAACTCACCAAAAACCAAACAATGTGCGAGAACTGGGTTGTTTTTGCTTTCATATTTTTATTTCTTCTTGCTGGATTTTCTTCAGCTGCAGCCACGCCTCCCGCAAGTAAGCTCAAACTCCCACTTTTTTTTTTTTTGCTAAAAATTTTGTTCATTATCTGTTTAATTAACAATTTTTATGTTTTTAATAACGATTTCACTTTCCTAAATTTGCAGAAAAGGCGATTTTTTACCATTCAAACAAAGGAAGATCTTGTCCAAGAAACCTTGCTTACTTTAGCCTTTGAACTTCCTCGTTCGCTATAGTACCCGGCAGCAAATTGTTGTCAATGAAATGCTTCTCCAATTATCAGTTTCTGGTGGGTCCCGCATGTTAATTTGCGCTTGAACCATTTGTGGAAATGGACTCTGTCTACCAGCTGCTGTAACGTGAATCCCACGGTCAAATTCCGCAAATCCTTCTTGCGGGAATGGGAAAAAAAAAAACCAGTTTCTTAAATATTTCAAAAAACACCCTAAACATCCAAAACTTTTTCCAAAATATATTATTAATGAAAAAAGTCCCTATTATTTTCAGATTAACTAAAAATCAAATTAAAAAATTATCACCATATAATATTTTTTTATTTTAATCATAAGAGAATAAATTAACGACAGAACTAATGATAATTTTATAAAAATTATTCAATTTAAATTAAAAATAATAAAAAATTAATTATAACTTTATTTTTTTTATTTAATGTGTTTTGCCAGATAAAAATTGCTTTTTCAAAAATAAGTAATTTATCTGTAAAAATGACAAATAATTTATTTTCCGTTGTTTATATATTTTTTAAAATAATAGTTAATTTTTAATTTAATTGTCGTTAATATTCATTAGCAACATTCATTAATTAGTAGAACACTACAAAAATATCATATTAAAAAGATTTTGAAAAAAATTATTTTCTATCTCGTGATTTTTTTTTGAAAGATATCAATATATTTAGATAAAATAATCTAAGGAAACTAAGAAAGTTTCTCAATTTAATTATTACAATTAAAGAAATTGTTAGTAATTTTTAATTATCTTAATTACTAAAAAAGTTATTGTTGTTTCAATTTAATTTGTTTTATGTAATTAATATTAACATTCCATAATTATAACAACAACAAAAAATTGTTTATTTATTTTTATTTTATACATGTGTCAAAGTCTCAATATATATCTTTTTTCCGTATAGTTATTTTAAAATTACACATAAATTTATTAGTTATAATACCCTACAAATTAAAATAAGGCCAAAATCGAATGCCCATTTTTAAAAGGCCCATAAAAGCCTAAATCTTCCCAACTGACTGGAAAAAGGTACATGAAACAAGGCCGTCCGATTGAACGTAACCCAACCCTACCGTGATAAGGCTGTCTGATATACGTTTCTGTTAAATCACTATCACCACTAAAGATATGCCATATCTGTTTTAGAGTAGGTTTACTGTTCAAGAATACTGTTAAGTTATTTCAAGCTTTTATAAATAACAGGTTCATTTTATAAACTCACACACATTATCTCTCTAAGTTTTATCCATATTTTCTCTCTTTAAGAGTCTTTCTCCAATTGCTAACTTAAACATCGCAGAGCTAACGTCCGGTGCAACTGAACAAGCACATTTTGTAGGTTTCATAAGCTACCATCCGATCGGAATCAACTCCCAAAAGTACATCAACTCCTTCCTATTTCTTATTCAAGGTTCTCTTTTTCTACTATGAAAATTTTCTAATTTATCATTTAATACTTTCGTTAAGAGTCAATGGCTGAGCAAAAGCATCCAACCTCCGTATCTCTTGGAGAAATATGGATTTTTAATCATAGAGAGAAAGTTGATGAATAGAAATTTCATGAAAGTCTTCGAAACTACATGAAAAAATCACAGATGGTGAAAATAAAATTCGAGACTGAAAGAAAGTAAAAAATTGAATGCTGGGTCCAAAAGAAAGCAAAATACCTTCCTTTCGAGATATTGTGCAAATGAAAAAAATACTGAAAAAAATACTGGGAATGGAGAAGTAGCAGTCCCTTCTCTTGTCTCCAAATAGGCCAAGGGGAAGAGTAAGAGATGCAGAAGATGGAGTATCCACTCCCTTCTCTCGTGTAATATCTCGCTACATAAAAAAAGGGAAAGCACAAAGTAACACATTCTCCCATTTGCTTCAAGGAAAAAAAAAACAGCATATAGAGAAAAAATTATTAATCTGAAATAAGTTGCTAGCTATAATTTCCCCCAACAACTTTTACCTTCAGTAAAAAGAAGCAAGAAAATGAAGCTAAAAGGCCTGATCCGATCGGACGAAAAGAAAGGGAGAAATTCAAATGGATATTCTCTCTCTCATGCCCGATCAAAACAAAGCCTCTAGAGGAGAAAGTTGAATTGGAAAAGAAATGCGAAGTTTGAAAAAGAACGAAATAATATGATCAAAGTCCAAAGGAAAATGAAATGTCTTTTCTTTGAGATATTACATGGATACTGCCATGACAAGGGCAGAGAGATACTCCAAGATAGGCCCTCTCCCTCATCTTAGCATTGGGAAAGAGAAAATGCATCAGATAGGAAAGGAGAAAAAGCGGCAAAAAATCCCACTGATGAGAAGATAGCACCCCGATGATCAATATGTTCCCGATCGAGGGATTAAATTCTAATCCAAATGATTGAGGAATCCTAAAAGATACTATGCAATAACAACCCATGGATAAAGAAAATACTTGTAGCATAATCTGTCACCTTCAGAAAAAAATAAAGGTCTGATTTGGGGGATAACATGATGAAAAAGGCCCTAATGGCATCCCTCTTCTCCAAAATTCAAAAGACGGTTAAACATTGAATAGATCCAAACGGATCAATTGAAATATTGATGAAAATATCTAATAATCCTGGTCGAAAGATCAATGAAAATATGTAATTATCTTGGTCTAAAGATTGAAGAATAAAATTCATTTACTTTAGATACATTCCTTAAATTTTCTTGATTGATGCTCTTCCAATCAGACTAGTAAACATATCGATATGTATTGCAACTAATAAAGCAACAGGTGCAAAAGCAAAGGCAAAGATCTGAAAGGAAATTTTATTAAAGTTCTTTTCAAAACTATTAAAAGAAAGAAAGAATCATCCTATTTTTACTGCGAGTATTAGCAGCAAATGTCTATTACAAACATGAAGATGGAAACAATTAAATAAGTCAAAAATTGAAAATTATTCCTCCTAAAATTACATCCAAAATCTTACAAAAAGGAAAAATGCAATCTTATGTCTACCATCAGTTACCGCCACTCCTCATCAACCCCGAAGACGATACAATCATGTCCCACTCATGACACCTCGAAACTTGAAAAGTGAAAGAAGATCAACCGTGGCTTAAGAAGATGAGAATAAAGAAAGCAACGGAGGAAAGAGGAGGAATCACTTACCATAATAGGTGATACCATGATAGGAAATTGCCCGATCGTTCATTCATCTTTCTAAAATGGCAACATCAAGATAGAGTAAGAGACAATCAAGAGGTTCCATGAGAAAAAAAACTTGAAGAAGTAAAGAAGGAAATGGATAGACATGAGTACAAAGAAATGACTCTATTTATAGGAGTCTAGAAGCATATGTGGCAAACCCTAATAAATGAGAAGTTAAAGAAAATAAATAGCCACAATAAAAGCTCAAAAATTGAAACGGTAAAGGAGCAAATAATTAGCACCATTTTTCAAGAAAGGTGATTAAACAACAATAATTCAAGAAAGAAACGATCGAGTTAATGATGCAATTAATATAGGATGAACAATTGATAGTCAAGTGATTTAGAAGCATCAATCCTGATCGAAATTAAGAAATACATGTCATTCCTTGGGTTGCCTTCAAACTTATTGGCATCGGAAAGAGGGAAGGGTATAAACTATAACTAGCCCGATCAAAGCAAATCTGCCGAACGATACGATAAGTTAAAACACCACTAAATTATAATAATTTTTCGTTCTTAATTTTTAGCAATATGCCATGAGATAGATAGAAGAATAAAGAGGAAAATAGCAAGGCAAGAAAATTACACAAAGGTGAAGTTCATTCAACTTTTTAAATTTATATAATGAATTAATACATGGGCTACAAAGCTTTTTCGCTTAAAAAAAAAAAACACAACAACAAAACATCAATGAATCCATAGCTTTGCTACAACAAGATCACCTTTAATTTCACAAATTTCCTTTCATTTGGGCAGCATCAAAAAAATGAAAAGGCAAATACAGACATGTATCCACTACCATAAGAAAGTCCAAGGCTAAGAGAAGGAAGCAGCAGCAGAGAATGGAGAACACATAACCTGCTATTGCAAGTCATGCACTGCTTGGACAACACCCAACGATTCAATCATCTTCCTAAAACGGAAATGAAAAATAAGAAGATTTAAGTAGTAATCTGGTGGTTTAATGGGAAAGAGCTTCAGTAAAAATGTCAAGTAGAAAAAGAAAAAACCCCTTTTATAATAATTTATGTTCCAAGAAATCTAATCATAAAAAGCCACATAGCTTTGCTATTTAATGCAGGAATAAAAGGCATAATAAAAGCATAGAAGAGAAGAAAAAAAAATTAAAGAGGTACCTTTTCCCAAAACAGTGTTTACGAAGCAACATGTGAAAATTGGTGACGATCTGAATATCTGGTGTCAAATGGATAGACAAATGAACGATCGGCAACACCCTCAGGTAATTTTTTCATTTCGTAACAAATATGATTAACTTGTAAAAATTGAAAAATGTAATAAGAAAGCAAATGGTTGGACACCAGAGAGACTAAGCCTGGAAAAATATGCAACTCCAACAATCAAAAAGCAAACAAGTTAGGAAAAAAAAAACTTCAAAAAATATTTCATGTTTATAAAGTTTGTTTGCAGGAAGGAGTCTTATTTTTCTCAATCGATGAACATCCCGATCGAGCCTTAAAAGCTAAGGAGCATTGTCGATCTCTCTTAAGAATGATCAAACTACTTGGAAGGGGGATAAATGATAATATCCTAAAAATTAAAATAAAGCCCAAGTAGAAGGCCCACAAAAGTCTAAACCGTCCCAGCTGACTGGGAAAAGGCACGTGAAACAAGATCATCTGATTGGACGTGACCCAACCCTGCTGTGATAAGGCTGTTTGATACACATCTTTATCAAATAACCATCACCTTTAAAGATAGGTCATAATTGTTTCAGATTAAGCTTGCTATTTAAGAATATCGTTCACTTTTTCCAAGCCTCTATAAATAACAAGTTCATTTCATAAACTCACACACACTATTTCTCTAAGTTTTATCCACCTTTTCTCTCTCTAAGAGTCTTTGTCAAATTGCTAACTTAAGTATCGAAATGCTAACGTCCAATACAATCAAGCACTTTTTGCAGGTTTCACAAGCTACCATCCAATCGGAATCAAATCCCAAAGACATATCGACCTCTTCGTCTTTCCTATTCAGAATTTTCTTTTTCTAATATGAAAATTTAGATTTATCAGTTAGTTTCACTCTCTCTGCACAAAAATTATTTTATATCACTTGTTTATACATGAACATAATGTTGAAAGTTTCAAAACATTATTAGAGATTGATGATTATTTTAATTATTCTGTAATAATAATTGTATGACAACATAGAACCCGATAGTCTTTTCCAAGCTTGCAAAAAAGAAAAATAAGATAATCTAACAATTGACTATTTGATATATTCCGATTGCTTACTTTTTGATACATTAAAACCTATAACGAGACAAAAGATTGTTAAGATAGAAATTTGTAATCTACTGTTCTAAGAGATGAACGTATGATCGCTAAATTATTTCTCTAATAATAATAATAATAATAATAATAATATTGATACATTAGAATAGTACAAAGAAGCACATTAATAATTGACCTCTTTGGTTCAAAGTGATGCGATTTTATCTTTATAACTCGACGAAATTTCCAAAAAATAATGTGCGGTAGACTTGTTTTGTTCGAAATAGGACAAAGTCCAACTTCCTAAGCACACGATATTGACTTAGTCATGGGCCATATTTGCAATAATTGTAAATTCCCCCTCTTTGATAAATATTTCAAATCATTTACAATAAATCTAAATGGACAGATTGATTCAATTTGAATTGTATAGTTAATAAATGGATCATAAATAAATAAAAAAATATAAATCATAAATTAATTAATATATAAATGGATTGCACGAATTTAGATTAAGTCATAGATTTAATGCAAATTATTATAAATTTTTTTATTAATTAATTAATAAATTTGATAATAATAATAATATTTAATTAAAACATAATATAAATAATAAACTTTAAATTTGAATTCCATACCCAAAATAAGGAATGCTTTATACTTACTCAATTATTAAGCATTTCAACTATAAGGTATTTTTTTTAATAATTCAGTTCTAAATACCTAATATTTTAGCAATTCGGTCCATTTGTTCGGTATTTCTGTTAAGGATAACTACGCCGACGTAAAATTTTGTGCGGTCTTCATTTATTTTATTTTTAATTATTTTCACACATAAAATTAGAATATGTTTTATTATCATTTATTTTATTTTTAGTCATAAAATTAAAATAGATTATATTAACTGGAGCCGAAATGTTAAAAAATAAATATTGAGAGCTTAAAATGATATGGAGCAGTGTGTGCGTTTGTTTCTATAAAATAAAACACAAGTTACTTATAGTGAATGCAAAAAGAGAGAGCGGAGTAAAATTGAGTGAGCTGGAGCAGAAGGACAAAGAAGAATTTATAACGTGGACTGCTGTCCAATTAATTACATTAAATTACTCGAAAACCATGATTAACTATTGTTAATTGCTAACCACATCATATCTCAAGTAACTTCCCCTCTCGAGAACAGTGTACAGACCCAATGAATTTTAGAAGAAATTTATTGGTTACACAATTAATTGAAAAATAAAATGATTTAGTTTTAAATTGATTAAGTGAATATTAGATTGAATTGGGTTGCATTGAATAATAAAATAAGTCAATTTTGAATTAATTAAATGAATATTTATTTGAATTAAATTGAATTTGGATATTTTTTTTAAAGAATTGGGATAAAATTTTGAGTTATGATCAATTTTGGCACCTTTAATTCACAGAAAATAAAATTAAAAAGAAAAGGAGAAAATGTAATACTTGTCACTGTCATTAGGAGAATCAGATTATAATCGTCGACAAAATTTGCAATTGGACTCGTGTCAATAAACCTCTCATTCAACCTATTATTAACTGCAAAACCATTACTATTAATTAGTTACCACAAGAAGATTAATTTCAATTATATATAGCTAAAAGTTTTTGATAGGCAAAAGATTTGGATATAAGTTAGAACTTATTGTTTACTCGTATTCTTGCCAATTAATTATTTTCTTTTCTGATTAGAAAAAGAATGAAACTTTGCTGGCCATATATAATTTGATATTGAGTATGAGAATTTGAGCTCTATTAAATATGAATTATTAAATAAAAATATTATTTTATAATTTAACGGTTAATACTTAATATAATATATCTAATGTATATTTAAAAGAAAAAAAGAAATCTCCTCACCCAAATTATCGAGGAAAAAGAACAAATCTTATCATAAAATATACTAGTATATATAAAATGGTATTTAACAGATAATAAGAGGGAAAGCAATAGTAGAAAAACTCCTTGCACCGCAGCATCAGTTATGCAATCGAAAGAAGGCTTCATTCTTTTATCAATATTAATTATGCCACACGACATTTATTTTACAAATACAAGGAAAAGCAGCAGTTGAAGCCTAACTGCCACAGTACAAACTAACTAAAAGGATTTAAAAATACACAGCATGAGTAGGGAAACTCCAAGTGCAGCACCACCATTTTGATAACATAAGCTTCAATAATACCATTCGCAACATTTTAACAAAGCAGAGAAATATCCAATTTCTATATATCTATTTTTAATTAATTATCGATTCATGGTTTCTCTATGCACCGGCGCCATCTGCACTCCACCAAGCTTCTCCATGTTTTGTCCGGACCATCCTGCATATATATATATATATATATATATATATATATATATATATATATATATATATATATATATATATATATATATATATATATATATATATATATATATATATATATATATAATTCAGAGTATCATAGATTCAATTTTAAAGAAAATTATATTCTCGACGAGAATTAATTACCAAGAGACATGTCAAAACCACGGTTTTGAAGCTCCTTGTACTCTTGACAAAGGGCACAATGCTCACAGAACCAATGGACCAAACAATCATTACAAGGACTTTCCCGTAACATGTACTGACGTCTTATTTTAGTCCTGTAAAAGCATGAAAACATGCACCCCGATCCTGTGAGCCATACCAGTAGTGCATAAACTGCCGTAGCCGATTCACGAGCTGAAAAAATAAGTAGTAGTCAGTAATAATCACCAACATACCTCTTAATTATGAATAATGAATTATCCTACTAAATAATTATTTATCATGTTCCATTTTAAATGTCACTATAAATTTTTCACAAGAATTGAAAAAATTATTAAAAGAATCAAATTTATATAAAAAATGTAATTGACTAAATTACCATCTATTAATTCTTTTAATAGTAATTAAGATTAAAAAAAGTTGACAAGCTTCTATAGAAATGCAGCAAGAATTTTAAAGAAGGGTAAAATTGAAAAAGAATGATAAATATTTCTTTAATTTTGTAAAGAGATACTTAAAATGGAAAAAATGGAAATAACACTTATAAATTGATAGATATATAAATTAATTTTTGATTGCTCACATGTATTTCCTTGGTCTGCTATTTCAGCCATTCGCCCAAAAGTGATACACGGGCAACACCATGTTAACCAGCCTGCAATACATGCTCAAACTCATCATATTATTGCTGAAAAGAAGCAAACAATTTTAGAGCGTGATGCATACGCTATACCGATGAAAGAGCAATTTAAAGTAATCACTTACAAAGTTTGCAGTCGCTGCAGCAGTCACAGAGGCCTACGGACCACTCCCCTTCTTCGGCCATGGATATGCTTATAATTGGAAATTATTCTATGGAGAAATTAAAGCAAAATGTTGCCAAGTTTTAAGAGATTGGCAGGTAATTAGTACCTGTGATCCTGGCTTTTATGGGTTTATGTATTTATATCAATATTTTGAAATTCAGTTCGGATGTCGATTCGGCCTGCTAATTGGATCATGAATTCAATGATTCGATCGAATCGATTCGAAATTTTTATTATTTTTCACATATAATTATTTATAAAAAATTAAAAATGTGATATATAAAATACATTTAAAAATTTATTAATTACCAAATATTAATATAAAAATATTAATTTTAAGTCTAACAAAGTTTATGAATATAAAAGTCAAATAGCAAACATAAATAGAGAATATTTAAATAAATAACAATGGCAGAAAAATAACAATACATACAACACAAGTAAAAAAATATGAAAACGCAAACTAATAAATAAACTGGTTATTGACAACATCCAATAAATTATTTATTTAATTATTAAGCTTATTTAACTTATGAGAATGGTAAGTTAAATTAAAAAAAAATTAAATAAAATCAAGGGAGCATTCATAATTTTGTTTGGCAAAAAAGGGTCCTCAAAGAGGAAAATGAATTAATTGGGTCCATTAAATTAACCCCAAAACTATTAGAAAATTGAAGAAGTAGGAGAGGTGGGACTAAATTGAAATTTTACATAAATCAACCCCTCCCCTTCCAAATACGTCATCGTTTTTTGGACCCCAAGAGGGGTGAGCAAAAATCAAATCAAATTAAAAAATCAAATCGATCGATTTTTTTTTAATTTAGTTCAATTTTATAGTTTTTCGGTTTAATTTTCGTTTTTCAATTTTAGAAAACTTCAGTTTTTGGTTCGGTTCAGTTTTTGAAGGAAAAATCGCATAAAAACTGAACCAAATCCAAATTTATATAATTATATAATTTTTTTTATTTTTTCATTGAATAATTATTTTATACATGTAAATTATTTTATTTTGAGCTGTAAATTATTAGTACATTTATCAATTATTAATATCTATTTTTTAGCTGATAATTTAGAATTTTGACGATTAAATTGAAAATCAATTAAATAAAAAAAATTATTTAATGATTTTGTTGTATTATTTATTATATGTTTTGGAATTATTTCTTTAATTTGAACTTTTATTTGTACAATTTAAATATTTTTACTTTAGTATATTATGATTTATAATTTTGTTATAATTTTTAGACACAATATTATTTATTTTTTTAAAAAATAATTTTAATTTTGATTTTTCGGTTAATCAAACCAAATCGATTGAAAATTTTGATTCGATTTAAATTTGGTTACTCTCAAAGATCGGTTCGATTGATAAAAATTTAATTTTTGGTTATTGACCGTTGCTCTCCTCTACCAAGAGCTGCCCAAAAGGTCAAAACGTAGCATTCTTCTTCATTCTAGAAATTGAGATTGGGTTTTTCTCTCTCTTTGATGCCACTACCATTTCTTTACCAGTAGCCGGCATTTTCAGGCAAGATCTTCTTCTTTACCGCCGATATTGTTTTTCTTTTTCCATCTTCTTCTTCTGTTTTTCCTCCAACAGTTTTCAGAGTCATTTTTCTCTTTCCATCGACAGTGTTTCTTGATCGGACTTGCTGACCGGAGGCCAACAAAGGAAGATCGACGTCGGTTGTTGAGGAAAATGCACAGTTTTTACATTGAATCGGATTCCAAGCTGATTCAACGAGTTCTGATCCAATTCGATTTCTCGATCTAAAACGAGTTTTTGAATGTTTCAATTCTTATTTTGGATCAAACCCGTTTACTTATCGAATCGTAGTTCAACTAGTTCGACCATCCGAGTCAATCCGCTTTTCAAAACATTGATTTATATACATTTCATTTCTAATAAGTCATAAAATAAAACAAACAATAATTAATGAAAAGTCTATGGTCAACAATTTCTTTAAATTTACAATGTTATCGAAAAAATAAAGGATATATGGACCATCACCAACTGCTACATTTAATTTGTCTCACTTTGTCACCAATTTTACATTTTATTTATTAAAAACGGAATTCTGGTATTTGTTTTTTTCGTGAAATTGCAATGGCAGTTTCGTATTTTTTTCTTCTTTAGCCAGTGATAAGTAAATTTGTCAAATTTTAATTCGGCATATAAATCTGATTAATATAATTTGTATTTTTTTATTCAAATCTAATCCGATCCAAGCTGATCTAGTTTACATATGCATAATTTTTTTTTTATCTTTAACGATATTTTTTAATAAAAATTTAATGTTATAATCAAATTCTGTTATTATCCATTTAATAATAACCCATTTAAATTATGAGCCAATAATTAAATTCAATTTGACCCATTTATAATTCGTAAAGTTTTAATTTACTTATAATTAGATTCAACATGGTCCAATTTAAATTGATTCGATCCAATCTGCTGGCTATTGGTAGAGACAGGCTTAGATCGCCACCGTAACAAATCGCACAAAAGCTTAACCATAAAATGATGGTATTGTGTCATTTGCCCTGCTACACGATGATATGCTTGGCAGATTGACCCTTCAATTTAAGATGATTTATTTATATGTTGTTTTCTTTTTTCATTCAAATGGGTTGATGGATGTTGAAGTCAGCAAAAACCGGATTGAACCCGGTCGAACCACGACTCTTTGCCTTTCATAGTGCTGCCAATGACTTCTATAAGTCTTTCTTTCTTTGCTCGACTTTCTTGTGATAATAGTGATATATATGGTATTTTGCATAGTGCTGCCAAAGACTTCTGTAGGTCTTCTTTGCTAGAATTTCTTGTGATATACTGGTATTTTTCATAGTGCTGCCAAAGACTTGTTTAAGTCTTCTTTGTTTGCTCGACTTTCTTGTAATATATCTGGCGTGCGTAATTCGATTAATTCAATGTCATTTTCCACCTTTTTCTAATCACAGTTATTTTTTAATACAATAATGGCCCCTTGATTGATAATTGTGTTAAGAAAATAACACTGCTAAATTTTAATTAGATGGTAAGTACTAGAGTTGCAACTTGCATTTAATTACAAATCTCAATTGAAATTCTATAAATAAGCTTATTGAAATTCTTCAAGTGTGAAGAGCCAAAAGTAAGCAGCTGTTTATATTAATTGGAATGATCAGCAAAATAGGTATCACAAAGTTAAATTAGAAGTAATTCTAACAATAAGTTAAAATGTCATAAAAATTACTTTATTTAATGAATTTTTTTTTATATACCGCATGTGAAATTAATACTGTCATTAATAAATATTTTTTACCATCATTTTTTTTACTATTAGTTGTTTTAAATTTTATTTTTAAAACAATTTTTACTTGAAATTTTTTTATTTTTACCTCACATTATTTTTAAAAATATTTTTTTATTTATTTGTAGGATTGTATAGATAATTAATTATAGAATTAAACATAATATTTTGGAAAATATTAAGAGAGAGAAGGTGAGAGAGAGAGTGCGAGAGTGGGTGTGAGTGTGTGTGTGTGAGAGAGAGTGTGCGTGTGTGGGGCCCAATGTCTAATCCCGCAACAAAGGATTTTGGGAATAGAAAAATACTCTATTTTTCTAAATAGTTTTGCAAAAATTCCATTTTTTCAAATAATTTTGTAAAAGACACTATTTTTAAAAAAGCCCCTGTTTTATGCTCAAGGACAATGAGAATGCTCTCCGTCTTCTTTTTATTATCATACGATAACACAAACAATTTCGTTATTCATTTTAGATTCTTTTTATAAGATATTTTTTTCCTTTTTTATTTTTCTTTTGAAATGGACAGATTTGATGCAATATCGAAAAAATAAAGATTTAGAAGTAAAATCTATCCATTTGAAAAAAATCGAAAGGCAAGAAATTTAATAATACTTGAAGTAATATATTAATTCATTTTTTTTTAATTTTTAATGAAGTGAAATAGTAAAAAGTTAATGAAAAATTAATAATGACGTTTTAAAAAGAATATAAATGGAAGTAGTATAGCATGTTATACTAATTTTTTGCATGATTAACATATAATTTAATATTTATCTTAAAATATATGTGTATAATAGCTAAATGGAGGGTAATGCATATGAATATGCAGCCGACTTCTCCCTACACAAACTCATATCCTCGAAGAGTTTAAATTATAATTTTTTAAGCGCTAACAATTTGGAGCAGTGGCGGAGCCAAGTTAAACTCAAGGTGACTAGACTTGCGTCTCATCTCAACTTCTAATTTAAACAATAATCACAATTTTTTTAATTAAACGATACAAAATAAATTTTTTAATTAAATTATAAAAATTAAAGTGGGTTAGTCTAAATTCATTTAAATATAAAATTAAATAAATGATAAAATTCAATAATAAAATACTTTGTTTTTTTTTGCCAAAAAAATCACATTAAAAATAAAAAAATTACTGAACAATTTAAGTAATTTTCAGCAAACACACTTTTTCTTCGCCTCATCACCTGTCTCTTTATCTTCACTTTTACCGTTTTCTTTTTTACGCACAGATCACATTGTCAATTCCCCTTCCTATTTTGCTTTTTCCTATTGCAATTTTTGAAATCTTTCAAACTTAAAGTGAAATTAACTTCTATTTGCACTTGATAAGAAAATTTTAATACCATATTTACTAATTTTTACCTTAATTGATTTTTTTTTATTATTTCATAGATCATTTCACATAATTTTTCCTTTATAGGTCTCCATCCCTCTATTAAATATTTGAAAATCTACTTCTATAAAATCAATCACACATCTGAACTCCTTCTGCACCCAATGAATGCTCAATAATTTCCATTCTCCTCAAAAACTTCAATATAAAAAATAAATGCAACATCTTATACCTGATCCAATATTAGAATCAAACGCGAATGCCACACACGAGCTCAGATTCATCTAATGACGAATTACAAAATTTTCTTTTTAAAATCCTTATAAATTTAAGAAATACTATTTATTTTACAAAAATTTTGACAAAGTTCCCCATAACAAATCCACAAATAGTCATAAATTTAGCCTCTTTAATTCATAAACTTTATATACCAATGTTTTCCTTGCATGTAATTTGATTTCTTTAATAAATTAAGGACAATAACATCCATCACTCTATATATAGTTACAAATGTCTTTTGATATTCATAGATGGACATGAAACAACTCAATTTCTAGACCGACATTTGGTGAGCCATTTTATAGCTTCAACATAGCAAAATTCCAAAATGACAAAATATAAATCCTAACTCAAATTTAAATATATTTTCACCTAAAGATAATTTCTTCACAACCATGAAAAATTCCATCATCCATCTGCATCAATAAACTCAATCATGTATCAATTCCACAAAATTCTAATTAATTCTATCAAATTATATTATGCCATAGGTTTTAATGCAAACATGGAGTAAAATAATTGGAAATAATAAGTTCACTGATAGCATAGCTCAATAGGTGGAAAAAATCACATCAAATATTCCAAAACACTCCACAAAAATTCAAAATCAAAATCCTCCTTCTTTTCCCTTCTCCTTCTCCTTCTTCTTCTACAATTTCAAGAACCAATTTGACTAATAATTCAATAAAACACAAGAATAATGCAAATAAAATTTAACTTACCCAAACTTTTTGCTCCAAAAATTAAGTTTTTGATGTCAAATCCCTGACCCCCAAATCTATATCTTTTTCTCATTTTCTTCTCATTTTCAAATTTTCAGCAACTATACTTCCACTACAAAAAAACTGCTAGTTAGCGACGGAAAATTTTGCCGCTAATTACCAGAATTCCATTGCTAAATTAAATTAGCGACGCTCGAAGAACAGTCGCTAAAAGGCTAGTTGCGAATATATTAGCGACGGAATTTAAAATCAGTCACTAATTTAGATACGAAAAATTTCTTCGCTAATTTTTTCCGTCGCTAATTTATATTCCTAATTAGTCGCTGAATTATAATAATATTTAGCGACTACATTTTCCATTGCTAATTATGTAAAATTTAGCGGCGAAATATTTGTTGCTAATTATTTCTTAAATTATATTTATTACATATTAGCGATAGTTTTCTGTCGCAAATTCGTCGCTAAATTATTGCATAATTGAATTTTTTCGTCCGCTATATTTTAAAATTTTAATTCTGTATACAATGATCGTTATTTATTTATTTTCAACTTGTAAAATTAGAAATATTATTAAATTAAACGGCCTTTGAATGACTGTCTTGAATGATGAGATCCACCGCATGTTAAATACATGCACAATAACCCATTTTAAGAACATAGTAAAATTCCTCAGCCAAAAAGTACCAGAGGCTTAAAATTGTAATTTACAAAGCATTTTTATAGTTCCTCCAACAAATGGGGCACTCAACAGAATAGCAGCAGTGGTCACAACAATGATATTTAACTAGCAAAATAGATTACCAAAATGTCATATAGGTTATCTCGATGTTACTCATACATGATTAGAAAGCAACATGCTGTAACATTTTCGAATTTACAGCCCTGATGAAAAAGCAAAAAATCACATAGAAGAGAAGCTGCTAAAGAACCAGTCCAGTTATCTCTACCACATACCATGAAACCAAAATGTTAAGAGATCTCCAGGTTGGGCAAAACCATATTAGTATCTTAATTTCTCATCTTCGCTGAAATAGAATGTCATATAAGTGAGAGAGAAGTTGTATAAGAACTGTTGTTGTACTTCAAACCTTTTAAAAACCCTAAATCCAAACAAGAACACATAGTTACATCGGGAAAGCCGAATTAGTAGCTACATTCTTGCAAGTCTTTGCTTGATGCATCTCTAGAAACAGTATTCTCAGAAACTGTCTTAAGAGCAATATTCAAGCCAATTGAGGTATGCTCTGTTACAAAGCTGGAAATTGTGAATTCAATTTAGGATACCAGATTGGGAACTAGTATTGAAGCAACCTTTCAGTTATGCCTAAACAATTAACAAAATCGTAGCTGATCATGAAAGAATTTAACATACATTGCCTCAAAGCTCTTGCCTTCAGATCCTATTAGTGCACAAACACGGCAAATAATCCATGGCGGGATATACACATCACTAATTTCAATGCTAGAGCGAAGACCAAAAAATGAAGCTTCTAACGATTCACCATCTTTACTTTTAAAGTCTTTAGAGGAAGCAGCAATATCACCAACTCTTTTCATCTCCATGCATCTTATCTAAAAAATAAGAAAGCACATTTTTTGTGTCAAGAGGCAAGAAAGACAGGAAACACTTTTGACTCGATTAACATTCTCATGCTTGCAACAAATTGTTTTTTGCATATTAACAATTGGATTAACTCTTTGAAAAGAGAAGAAAAGTTAATTTTTATAGATTTGTGACTAGTAATAGATTGTTACCCAAGCATGCACAAAATAAAATTGATGACAAAAAAATGTTTCAATTAGGGATGTTTTATAACCCTAACAAACCAACAAAAACCGCTATTTTGAAATTTTGATGATATATACTTAGGAACCTTAGTGTCGGTTTGACATTTTCATGTTAATTTACACAAGTTTGTATCTAAGTTTAATAGTGAACTTGTAACCAAAACATTATTTAAAGCTTCAAGTGTCAATATAGTAATTTTTAGGCCAAAATAAGAAGATCCGAACCATAAATAGAATCAAAGTTGTACCCTACGGTTTGGTTGATTTAACTGCTTTATGTGGTTTCATTCAATTTGGATAATTCAAAAAGATCACCTAGGTTTAAATTAACTAGGTAAATCTTGAATTCCAACCATGGAACTTGGTTTTAAGTACCACCTTCATTGACTTGGTAGCGGTGGAAGAACTAGCAAAGGAAAGTGATATGAACATATTTCTTCATCAGATTAAAAAATGTGGATCGATTGAATGGTTAACCTTAGATTATACATCTGTAACACCCACCTCAGGAGCAAAAAGAGCAACATTCTGAAATGGAACAGGGGAATATAATATTGGAACATCCACACCAGACAAAAAGGTCAAAGAAGATCTGAAGACCACCACATGTGAGTTAGATAATAAGAAAGGCCAAACAAAATAATCTTTAGGTCTAGATTAGTTCAGTACTCACCTGTAATTTAACAAAAAAATCATGTAATGCATGTACATTTTTATTTCCACAGAAAGCTAACAGTGATTGTGGGCTATTATCAATATTAGACAAGGAGGTTGGACATCGAGTCTGTAGTATTTTCAGTGGAAACACAAAAAAAAAATTATGAAGGAATAACAAGAATGTTAAAAAATTGTAATATATCTTGGTAAGGGCAGCTCATATAAAAGGTTGCTGCTGGGTGACCTGTTGACCAAATGGAAGCTTAGCATGCAAGATCACCAAAAGCTCACCAAATGTGAAAATATGCATATAGTTTCACTCGTGCTTAAAAATTTCTTTGCAGAATAAGATTTTTCATATCCTACATTCAAAAAACATTTTCAACTACGATCGCAAAAAGATGAACTCCAAGGGGAAAAATTAATGGATCAGGTCCAATCCACTAATAAACTCTCAAAAATCAAAAAGTCACCCCACCTCTTTTAAGCTTAGCCAATCATGAGATTCAAATATGAAAAGTGATGACAAACTTGGCCCAGATTTTGCTTCTCAATCTCCGAGAGCTCAACTAGATCTTCTGCGGTTACTTGCTCTACTTTAGAATAACAAAGTGGCATAGAGAAGCAAACATCCTAAGACAACAAGCAGACAATGTTCATATTAATGAATTTGTAAATTTTTTGTAGTGATGATGGTTTGTGACAACCACCAAGAAGCACAATGAAAATTCTATTGAACTTATAACAGCATAAGATGAAAAGAGTAGGAATATCAAATATCTGAAAGTGTACCTCTGGAATGTTGTGCAAAGCAATGGCCAAGGCCAAATTAATACCAACTCGTAGGCCTTATAGAAAAATAACAGTAACAGTTATAAATAGCAGAAGCACAGACAAGACCATCAATAAATTTGGTCCTTTCAAATGTGATATGAAAAAGTGCTATGTTGAAATTGGCCAAAACAGCTAAATCATAATAACTATGGTGCAACCTCACAAAAACAGGAAGATATTCATAATAAACTAACATGAAGAAAGAATTGATTTTTTTTCTTCAAACATCTAGCATGGAGTAAACAGTTCATCAAACAAAGGCACATTTATTGGCCAACACAATAAAAATACCATTCAAATCGCTATATCTAAAGTATTTAATTAACAGAGAGAAATATAATAACAGACCAAAAACCTCAAACATATCACAAAGTATTCAATCCATTTTATCACAAAGTATTCAATCCATATATATTCAGTTTTAGTATATTTTCCTGAACAAGATTCACCAAGTATTCTGCACACAATACAAACGAGGATGAAGATACCTTAATTGAGCCAAGAAACACCACCATGCCTTCTGGAAAATTATGCAAGCTTATGCCTGCAATTCATTAGACAAAAATGCTCCATTCAATCAGACTAAGTTATGTACTTTTTTCTTAAAAAATATACATCGACAACAAAGAAAGCAACCAAACGTGGAATTTGGTTAAATGGGATTTGCATAGTGTTTTCCACCATGATTGAGGCTGTATGCCCCTAGAATCTAAAGTTACATTGACTAAATAGGCATTAGCCAATTTCAATTCCCCGAATCCTGGGCAAATGGAATAGGAGTTGACAAAACAAATGAACAAATCAAGGGAATGGTTAACCATACAAATAGCTGTAATAATCCCACTGAAAAAAACTTGCCGACGACGCTTTTTCATGAACTCCTTTCCTCCTTTATCCCCATTCTTCTGCTCCAGAGCACAAAATGAAATCATCAAGATACCTTTTAAAATCCTAATACGTAAAGAACTAGTAAACATCAGCTTGAGTGATTAAATACTTATGATTTAAGGAGGCAGATAATCCAAAACCTTTTTACTTTTGGCATCTGCACCATCAAGAGATGATAAATTAAAAAAATTAATAAAGAGAGAGAGAGATCCAAATAAATGATATCTTAAAGGAAATAAATAAGAATTCAAATTTTGATAAATATTGCTAACCCAAAGGTTTCCTTTTAAGAAGCCAATTGAGTTCATAGCATTATGAGCCAGATTAAGGAAATATATACTCAACATTAGGCCTGCAGCAAAGCCCTGCACAGAGAGGTCAAAATGGTGTTACTTTTTTTCCTTTGCTATTAACTAGTGGGAAAGACAAAAAATAAATAAATAAACCAGATTGTTAAATCAGAAGTAAAGGGATTCAACCTCTCAAAATTACCTGTAAAAGCCCAAGCATCTTTAAGTTGGGAGCCTGATTAAGAATTACAACAAGTGCACCTGTTTCATAACCAAAAGTTAATATCAGACTACAAAACAAGACATAATCTTGACAAGGCTCATCTAGCCAGAGAGTAAAAAACATAGGGATAAATGAAGTATTTTTGTCAGGAAAACCAAAAGCATCCTAGAGTCAAAGAATAACTAAAGTGGACTTAGGAAAAATTAATGATTGAATACACTAAAACCCAAATTCCTGAGCCAATGGAAATTCAATTTCACTCCACAAAATCATCCAAATAAACAAAACAATATAATAAATGTTAGCATAGCAACCAACCCAACAATTTACTTCAGCGAGCCCATTTCCCATTAAACTCCAATGAAAAATATACATCTTTATGCCTTTACTTAAAAAAAAAACACATAAGAGGTTGGCAGTAGGATACAACTGGCTTTCTCAACCAATAACATTGACAGTAAACACGACTTTCAAATATCTATTAGTGTAAGCCCTAACCCCAATGCATTGTTATAAAACACTTGAGTTAATAAATGAGGCATTTGTTTTATCTATTGTATTCCTATGCATATCAATTGATAGAATTATCCAAGAATGTTGTTTCAGTTTAAGTTATCATGTGTGAGGCACATGATTGTAAGACCTTAAAATAATTAAGACTTCATTTTAAATATCTCTAGTCAATCATTGTTATGGGAATAATAAATGAATTAAGACTAGTATGCTCTCTCTGATAATTTGAGTTCTGTCTTATGGATCATAAGGACTGGAGTGTCAATCAGAGATCATAGATACATGTTTGGAACATGGTATTTGGATTCGATCCATTCATGAGAACACTATATGGTACAAGTCATAAGTGTTTCTTATATGCAAGTTTTGCATCGGAGTTCTTAGACCTAAAATCTCTATGAAACTCTTTATGAATTACTGTGTACTTCGACATACACCTAACGTGCTCGTAATAGGGTGACAAGTATGGGTATGCTTGGGTATGCACTGATCCATGTTAGAGAGCATGAGAGAAGTGAAGGGACTACCCCTCTCGATAAGAGAGAAAATATCACTGGCCACTTGATCAGTGAACTGAGAAGTGTATGGCCATACCGAGATGAAATAATGAGTAATCATTATTTATCTGAGAGTTCAGTATCACTGGAATATCAAGAAAGGAATTAGTATATATAAGGATGAATGGTTCCATGCCTTATATTAATTTTGATATTTAAGGGTAAGGGACTATGCAAAATTGCATCAGGTCACTAAATGCCATTTGCATTTTCATTTAATTTGGAATGCTATAATATCTTGCTAGAGAATATATATAGCCTTTGAATTAATTTATTAATTCATTGCCAATATTAAATGGACCTATAAGATCGCACACAAAGCATTGGGCTTAAAATATTTAAATAGTGTATTGAAAATTAATTTGGGCTTTTATTTAAAGTCAAATTAATGTATGCAATGGGTAAACAGATTTTTGCCTTAAACAGCTTGCTGTTTTAGGCAAATCTGTAAAACAGTTTTTTTGCCTAAAACAGCAGCTAGCTGTTTTAGGCAAATCTGTCAAGCTGTTATTTTGCCTAGCTGTTTTAGGCAAATCTGTTCAGCTACGATTTTGCTGTTTAAGGCAAATCTATCAAACAAGGTTTTTGCCTTAAACAGCTAGTTGCTTAAGGCAAATCTGTTGAACTGTTATTTTGCCTTAAACAGCTTGCTGTTTTAGAAAAATTTATTAACAGTTGTTACACGAGAAAAATTTATTGGCATGTGCTAGTTTTAATTTCAATTAATTAATTATATATGTATAATTAAGTTAATTGATTATTAAATTCTAAATTATATTTAATTAAAATATAATACTTGAGAGGAAACTAATGTGGCCAAAATTCAAGCTAGAAATCCTAGTTGAATTCGGCAACCAATTAATTCCAAAATAAGTTTGTTTTGATTAAATTATTAATGCCATTTAAATTTGAAGCCTAATAGAGTTTGAATTAATTTAAATCACTTAATTAGGAAGTGATGGAGGCTGAATATATTCCTAATTCTAAAGGATTTTGGAATTACCTATCTTTCCTAAATTAATGATATAAATTGATTAATTCTATTTTTGACCTTGGTGACAATATTTCTCTCCTTTAGTGCCGCCACTCTCAAGAGAAAGGATTTTTTCTTCATCTCTTATGTTCTTGGGCAACAATAGCAACCTAAAGGGAGAACAAGATCAGATCTTGTGGCTTCAAACCATTTCCATTGCCAAATACACAATCATAGAGCTAACACTCTTGATTTTAAGTTATCTTTGCAAGTGTGTGTGTGAGCATAGAGTGGTGTGGCGTAAAGGCTGTTCCTTTGGCATTGGTGTTCCAGATCTGAAGTGTATAAGTCTATCTTATACATTTGCCATTGCAAAATCAAAGTTTTGAAGAGCATCCAAGCTTGTAAGTTTTAAAACTCTAAAATTGCATGTTTTGATTCCATGTCGTATATTGCATGGCATGAATGATCAATATTTTTTTTTCGCTGCGTGATCTTCATGTATATGCCATGTGATATCCCTTCAATATCAACAAAAATTTTTTTTAACTTATTCAAATATATTAATCGAAAGTAAATTTGGTAATCACGTACCTATTTTTCCCGATTTTTGTGTTTTTTTTTCATCATTTTGTCTGTCCTTTAGCTTGCCGGACCATCATCGGTGTTTCACTGGAGGTTCCCCAGTGATGACTTAGTGCCACCATGATGGAGATCAAGGTCCCGGGGTCCCTCCTCCGGTGGTCACACGGTCAGCTACCGGCTGATTTGGCTGAAAATTCCCACAAACGAGCGGCAGCTCTCCCTTTTTGATCTGCCAGTCACCGATGAACGAGAGGGAGTAGATGATACCAGATGCTCACCTCGCCGCTGAAAGTTGATCGGGGGTGGTAAGGTCGCCATCACCACTATGGTTTACCGAAAAATAAAGAAAAATCGATTGGGTGGAGAGAGGAGAAATTGAGGCTGCTAACGGTGAAGACACGTCACTGTGAAGATGAACGCCGGTGAAGGATGTCCACGGAACAAGGAGGCACGAGTTGTCACCGTCGCAGTGGCCGGCATCGCGGATGATCGGTATTGATTCTCCTCCGTTCCTCTCTTGCCCCTTCTCGATTTTTTTTATAACCAAGTCAAATAAATATCTCCCAAAGTTTCTAGAAATCTAAAATATTATATGACATTATTATTATTATTATCATCCAATCCAATAAAAAACTTAAATCTTATTATTATTATTATTATTATTATTATTATTATACATTTATTTATTTTAAATCCTTTGTCATTAGTTATTAAATTTTTGCTTTAAATTCAAATTATCACTTCATAATTTTGAAATTACACAAACTTACATATCTTAACAAATCAGTCCTTGAGCCATTATCAAAATATTATACACCCGTATTAAAAGTGCTCTCGCACGATTTCAAATTTTTGGGGCGTTACAAAATTGATAGTAAATAAATATTTTTTCTCTAAGAAAACATTTAAATTAAATAATAGAGTTTGATTTCGATATCGAACAAAGCTTCAGTTAAATCTAGTAAACTAATCCAGCTAAGCGGTTTGGAGTTTAGGCGGTGCCAAATCACAATCATTTAAATCATACGAATCACAATCATTTAAATCATACTCTCTTTCCTTCTAAAATCTCAGCAATCAAACTACAATTTACAATAAAAATTCCCCAAAAATAAAAATGCAGCAAACTTTGTCTCCATTTTCCGATGAGTGAAATATAGAACGAAAAGGGTAACAAATTAATGAAAGAAACGAACTTCCGACTTTAGAATGAGGTCTCTCATCATAGAATCCACCACCGCCACCATCTCTTCCTCCCCTAACCACCACCTCTGGGTGGCCTCATATTTCACCGTTTGGACATGAATTAGCTAGGAAAAGAAACTAAACAGTTTAACAGAGATGCGAGGTGGGTTTTATTTCCATAAGATTTTAGGGTTTATTTCAGTTGCTAGGGTTTTAGGGTTTAAAAAGATGACCAAAATCTCCTTGGCCTTTTGCTAATCGGGTCGAGATAATATGTTGGTTCAGATATCAGGCTACCTCTTTTGCCCATCCATCTGAATATGATCTTCCTAATAAGCCCAATAAATGCAATACTAAGCCCATAACATTCTATCATGAGGTCTAATATCTCAATTATAGGAGTCAAATATCTCGATTTTTTATTAGCAATGATCGATTGATAGATATAAAAGTTAAGAAGTGAAAGCTTATGAACCAGCACAGGAAAATATAAATATTTTAATTTCTTGTAACTATAGCTACTAATAATATCTAATCACACAGGACAGTAGGCAAGGGATAAAAGAAAGAAATTGTGAACAAATAAACAAATTAAATACAATATTCATTAAAAGAATCTAAATAAAAATAAAAATTTCACAATTAATTATAAGAATTAAATATATTCAATACGAGACTAACAACATAATGCTATTATGCACATATAATAAATAAACAAAAATAATAAAAATATAATTTTAATATTTATTTACTAAAAATATGTATTATAATAATATTTTAAAATGTTATATATCATAATATTTATAAATTACAAAAATATTGATAAATATAAGTGTAAAATTTAAAATAAAATTTATAAAATGTATATAGACCATTAATAAATGGTGAACTGTAGTAAATCTAAATTTTTTATTCGGTTAACTTAAATATCTGTTCGGTTTTGAATCAATTTTTTGAGTAATCAAAATTTTGATTTTTTCTGCTTACCCCTAATACCAATAATATATTGCATATTATAATGGCATAATTTTCGATAACTCATTTATATTACTATTTAATAAATATTTATTTTTATTAATCTTGAACATGAAAATATATAATAATTGTAACAATTAGTTTATTATTATTATTAAAAATGTAAATTTTCTAAATAAATAACTTTAGATTTTAGTATAATTGATAAAAAAAATTATTATCAACTTATAAAATAACTTATAATTTTCTGTTACAAAATAAAATATTCATTTCATATGGTCTATATTAAAATTATTTAAAACTATACATAAATCATGTTAGTGAAATTAAAAAGATTATTTTTTTAATTTATTTGCGATGGATTAGCGACTAATTATTTTCGTCGCTAATCGTTTAACAGTAACAAATTACTATTAGCGATAGACCGATTTCGTCACTAAATAGTCTGAAAAAAGTAGTGCGATATTTTTCCTCCAAAATTAGTGACTAAAATATTTGTAGCTAAATTTTCTGGAACTAATATCAAGAATAAAAAATTATAAAATTTAGCGACGGACATATTTGTCGCTAATTCTATTGCAAAACATGGCACGTATACTTCTCACTAATAATTAGCGACTGTTTATTCATTCTGTTGCTACTTCATCGCAAAAAAGAGAAAATATCCTCTCTACGATGGAATTGTAAAACAGTCGCGAATCCGTAGCAAAATTTGCGATGAAAATATGCTGTCGCTAAATTTAGTCGCTAATTAGTAGTTTTTTTTGTAGTGTTCGCTTCCAGCCGCCATTAATGGTGGAAGAAGTTGTGGAAGCTTTTAATACCACTTAAATAATACTTAATTTTACTTTTTGTACAAATATCTATATAGATATATAAGTTAAGCAATTTATCATATAAGTATTTTACCAATTAATTTCATTTATTTCTAATATCACTTAACTAATGCTCATCCATTCTTAGTATAATAATTATATGAGTATGAAAATTTAATATATAATTGTATATAGTTATTATTTATAATAAAATTTTACCAATTAATGTAAATAAATGAGTATATAATTATTTTACCAATTATTTCATTTACTTTTAGTATCACTCAACTAATATTCATTGTATTTTATAGTACAATAACTATATGAGTAATCGAACATGTAAATTAATAATATAATTATATACAATTATTATATATAATAAAATTTACCAATTCATATAGTTATATCAGTATATAATTATCTTACCAATTAATTTCATTTACTTTTAATATCACTTAATTAGTACTCATCTATTTTTATTATAATACATATATGAGTATATAAATTAATAATTTAATTATATATAATATATAATTACCTTATAAATTAATTTTATTTAATCTTAGCGTCGCTCCACTAGTATTTATCTATTTTTGAGATAATATCTATATGAGTAATCAAATATATAAATAAATAATATAATTATATACCATTATTACATATGATGAAATTTACCGATTCATATAATTATATAAATATATAATTATTTTATCAATTAATTTTATTAACTCAAAATACCATTAACTAGTATTTATCTATTTTATGTGCAGTACCTACATGAGTATTTAAATTAATAATGTAATTATATATAGTTATTAAATATAATAACATTTTATTAATTAATGTAATTATATAAGTACATACTCACTTTATCAATTAATTTTATTTACTTTTGGTGTCATTCAAATATTACTCATTTATTTTTAAGTCAATACGTATATGAATATATAAATTAATAATTTAATTTTATAGTTATTATACATGACATAATTTTAGTTTTATATTTAAAAGATAAAACAAAAAAATTAAAATTTTTAGAGAGGATTTATTTTGAAAATTTTTAAAAATATTAAATTATCTGAAATGCCGGATTATATTATATTATTTAGTATAGAAAGAACCAAAGTACCGAATTGAATGGTACTGAATTTGTATAAAAATTGTACTGAATTATTTCGAATTTTCAAAACAATAACAATATTTAATTTTTAAAATATCCAAAATTTTAAAATACTATGAAAATTATAAATTTTTAAATTGTACTATGCCGTGTACACTTCTAGTGCACACTATCACCTAATTTATAGTTATATTCATATTCCACTTCTTCAATTATTATTATTATTATTATGAAAAAACACTTAAAACTTATTCATTAACTTTCTCTACAATTATTAACTTTAATTCTTTTTTTAAATAAATTGTAATTATTTTGTTAATTCATTTTGGAAAAAAATTCTATCACCCTCTTAAAATATATATATATATATATATATATATATAGAGAGAGAGAGAGAGAGAGAGAGAGAGAGAGAGTACAATGGAAACATGAATAAATAACAATTTCCTGTTATAATATTGATTAGATAGCCAAAACAATATTTTTTACGTTCATCTGTCTAAATTTAGACATGGATAGTATTATAATGTTTCCGTTTAGGATATCGGGAATAGTGCATAAGCCGTATTTTGATACTTGTAAATTTTGTGTTCACCTATAATTTATATTGAGTAAAGCATAATGTGATTATATGACATTCATGCTAATTGGGGTGTACAATTTTCAGATATGTATGATTTTTTCTTGTAAGTTTTATTCGTTTTCAGCCTAATAGGGTTTAGGGTTGGATCCGGATTTAGGGTGGATGGTATTGTGTATGAATTATTATGGAAATGTGAGTTGCGTCAATTGTTAAGGGTTCTTGGATTAATAACCTATTTAATGTATAATTTCTCTTTTTATACTTATTGAATGTGTGTTTTTACCTACAATTGATATTAATTAGATAGCCAAACCAATATTTATTACATTCATCTGTCTAAATTTAGACATGGATAGTATAATAATATTTTTTGTTTAAGGTACAGGGAGTAGTGCATAAGCCGTGTTTTGATACGTATTAATTTTGTGTTCACCTATAATTTATATTAATTAAAGCATAATGTGATTATATGACATTCATGCTAATTAAGGTGTATAATTTTCAGATATGTTTGATTTCTTCTTGTAAGTTTTATTTGCTTTCATCCCAATAGGGTTAATGATGGATCCAGATTTAGGGTGGAGGGTATTTGCTTTCATCCCAGTTGGGAGTTTTAGGTTTTTGATTTTTGAATTATTATCTAATCAAATTGTTGATAGTTAATGATTGTGTATTACTCTACAATTGATATTGAGTAACAGATAACCATGGTTCATGTTAATATATATATGCTATTAATAGTATGATATCGGGTGAGATTCATTTATCTATTATATAATATATCATTAGTTGGAGAAAAAAGTAAAATTTTTAAATTATAGATTGATTTGTATTGTTTTTGTTGGACTAATTTAACAATGATATATTCCTTCAAAAAAAATTTAACAATGATATATAAAATTTTGATTTTACCAAATTATGAACTTAATTTATTAGCCCATTATAATTTATAGAAAGTATTAATATTGTAAAATTACATTAATTTGATGTGTTATGTCTTTGGTAAACAAAACAAAACACATGCACCAATTCACTTGTGTAGCACCTCACTCGTGTGAACAAAACTTTGGAATTTTTTTATTTTTAAGGTAATTGCATGGAATTTATTTTGGACACATGGAAGGTATCATCGTTCACCTTGTGAAAAGGCTAGACTAAAACGGCTATAAGAGTAGAAATCAAGCTATATAATATTTATATCATTTCCGCTTGCTCCATTTGCCATTCAAAATTTTTTCTAATACATTGCAGATTTGATTCAAGAGCATTTTCAATCATGGCTTGGCGGTTTGAAGTCAATATAACCAAAGAAGTAACGCGACTCGGAGTCATTGTATGATATGTGGTCGTCTTTCTATGTAATAGACGAAATAGGTGCTACTGCAGAGCTCTCGAGGTGGTAATTGGGATAGCGGGAATCATTATGGGTGACTCCATTGGAGTTGCTAGGTTTCGTTTTATTTTGAGATAGCTTTTTTTTTTTCTTGTTTTCTTCTCCTTTATATATATAAAAAAAATGAAATAATATATTTTTAAAATTTAATCCTCTGTGGTATACTTGTTTAAATGATGAACATGAAGTTGGCTGAATATGTTTAAGATCATGAGAACAAGATTGCATTTTGTCTGGGGAGCTTAGTAGTTCAGGTTCCTTAAGAGTTTTCTGTAGTTTCTGATTTTTCTCGTGCTTTACCACAATGGTCCTTTATTCAAATTTTTTCAGGTCTTGTATTCATGGCATTTGGCCTGAGTTACTCTTACTTCTTGATCAGATTATTGTATAGCAGTAAATGGAGTGATGGAGAAGCTTCAACAGCCCTTCAGTATTATTGCCTTTACATCATTGTTTTGGCTATATATGAACGGTTAGTGATTTCTTCTAATCATCGTTTTCAGCTTACTCAGATGGTCATTGAAAATCTATGAGCTCTTGGACCCTTTGGAGTTGAAGAATTAGCAGCTTCTGGTTACCATTCTTCTTCGTGATTTTTAATTTAAAATCGAGGTGTTAAAATATTCTGTTCCATCTTATTCTTCCCTCACATATTTTCTTGGCACAGGCTGAATTCCAGAATGTTATTGATCCGGTATCTACGTTTGGGAGGGCAACTTGCTTTTCTGCATCTATTTCTTGGAATCCGCGAAGTGATGAGAACCTGGAATTAAGCTTTATTCTTGGATTCAATTCAGATGCTCCACAACTGAACTCCTCAAAGGTAGGTGGTTTGTGTAATGTCAGTATTTATGGGGAACCTCGTCAATTCAGTTTTATCAACTTTCCATTATACATAAATGTCTTTCTGAGTAACAGTTTGTTAACATGATGCCCAATTGCTGATATGAAAGTTTAGACCAAGAATTATGTTTTAACAAAAAGTTTTGGTTTATAACGCTGAATAACCTCCTGAATTGTTTGTTGTTTTTGTGCATCAACTGTCATATTTAAATAGTAACATAAAAGCATGAAGATTTTGTAAGTGTATATATTAATATTTACCGAACTGAAGTTTGTGCTTGTTAATTTGCCTTAAATGCTAGAAAAGAGCATCCGACTGATTTCCAGTAGTACACGAAATAACAAAAAATCATTAAATCTATTAGGGATTAGACCTTACCTCACCTCACTCATCATTCTTCTGCCTTTAAACTTGAATCCTGAAGAGGGAGCTTGGGGAAGTGTTCAAGGATGCTTAAGCAATTGCTGAATGATTTGGAGGTTAGACAGATAATAAAGGCTGAGAAGTTATGTGAGGCAAATCAGTTGCCCCCGGATGCTTCTTTGCCATGAGGAATCGGTTATTTTGCAGACTTGTCCAAGCCCACCGAATTAGAAGTTGAAACCTGGAAATTATTGGTATGATAAAGTGTCGGGTCTTTGAGAAAAGTGAAATATAGTGTAAAACATGAGATATTCCATTTATGTTGTGCTAATTTGATTTCTTGTTTCATTGTGGAGCTTGACGGTTGTGCTTATTTGAATTGACAGGAAGGACAGAAGCCTTCCCAGATTATAAGTCCTTATCTGAATGTTGGTGGCCCTATTAAGTCAGATGCTAGCAATGGCTTTTTTTTCTTGTACCATGTTTGCAGTTATTCTATCTTTGTAAAAGAATCCAAGTATTCATTTGTATTATAAGATGATGTTGCATTTGATCCTCGTACACGCGTAAAGCACAACCTGCTAATTTCTTATTATAAAAGGGTATCAAATGATAAGATAGTGGATTTCGTGCGGAGCTTGCATAAATTGGTTGCTTAATTTATTAGTAATTCTATTAATCAGTTCAGTCCATTAATATCTATTTTCAACAATTTCCAACTACAAATCTTGCCATTCACTTTGATTTTTGTATAGGTGGATAATCAACTTGCTGAATAATGTTTATAAAGCCAAATAGTCAAAAATAATTGTGAAGATTCAAACCTTTTTGTGGTTGCAATTTCTTTTCCAATTGTTTTGGGTTTGGTAATCTTTCAATTTACAAAAAGAACATCTTAAAAGCATGTCCAAATTAAACAAAAATTATCATCTAATTTCTTTGTGCTGCAAAGTAAACATATGAGGTAAATTACAAACGCAAGCTTTTTGCTTTTCTTGGAAAAGAACAGAAAAACTCCCCAAGACTCTCCAATGGCACATGGGAGAGCCGCCCAGAAATCTACAGGATTAGACCGACATTTACATTCTTCAGTCATCCACAAAACTGTATCTTGCCTGCTCCTCTGTATTCAGTAATATGTTTTTCACAGCCCAACCAAGCATTAACATTTGATCATCTACTGAAGACAAATCCCTCAGTGCCAATCGCTTGCTATCTTCAATCAATTTCGTCCACCCCGCAAATCCTGACCCAGCAGGTTCACTAACCTCCAACCTCCTTAAAAGTAGTGCGTTTCGAATGTAACAGGCCTATATGGCATCAAAGACATGACAGTAACATCTATAGTTATTAACACAACAAAATTCGAGATAGTCAACAAATCTTTATATAATGGTGCTCCAAAAGACTAGCAAAGGGAAGCTAAGCTAATTTCCAAGTAAAGAAACGAATGCTAATTTCCAAGTACAACTTAAGAAATATACATTCAAATTACAATTAGATCACTGTTTGCAACAATTTAACTCATATACTCTTTAAATTAATGATTTAAATGTCATCTTCCTAATATTCTGAGAAAATATCAAATTTGACTGATTTTAAAATACATACAGAACCATTATGATTGGGAAAAAGGCAAGTTAAATGTTGTGTCTTGTTTTGCAGTCCATTTCAAGGCTACTTACACATAAATCAAATTTAACATTCGTCCATAACAGACTTAGAATTATGTCTTACCTTTTATTTGGCACAAAATTCAAGTCATTTCGAGTTCTATAGGACAATTATCATCTTGCATTCAATTTCATTTATCTATTTCACATCAATTCTAGAATTCCAAGTCAATCTTACATAAACTAAACATTCTCTCAAGCTCCAAATTAACATAATAATAACAAATTTAAATCACTAGACGATTATTTTCCTACCTCAAATTCATCTGATCAAACCAAATTTTATTCCTTCTAAACCAATTGAGACTTAAATCATACTCTTAATCATAACTAACTCAAGAGTAATACATTTGAATTGAGAGAAAGCAAATTTAGTAAAACACTTGCAAAACTGGAGTCAATTTTTGAAATTT
>JBBPFJ010000905.1:0-37850 GCA_037975025.1 Excoecaria agallocha
TGGATCTTTATCCAAGACATAATGGATCTTTTCAACTCTGAGAACAATTCTCACTTGTTTGATCCAGTCAGAATAGTTGCTGCCAACCAGCTTGTTATCCAAAATTGATCGTATGTTAATGTTCGATGTGCTCATGATGATGACCTAGATGTGAAGAGAAAACATATGAGAGTATGTTCATATATATGTATGCATTAATTAGGTCTTTAATTAATCCATTTACTCCCACTATTTTATTATGAATTAATAGCCCTCACTATATAATCCAAGAAAACTCGATGGTTTTCTTAGTGGGCCAATATCCAATCCTTGCTATGTAATTTGACCTTGACTGTGGTCAAAAAGCCAAACTCCATACCATTGAAAGGTAGGTATCTCTATACCAATTATGTATCTACACAACTATCAGATCATTAGGTTATCAACTCTTGATACATGCATATCATATATACATTCCCTAATCTTGCCTCTAAAACCATTAGCCTTGACTATGGTCAACAAGCTAATGGGCTAGCTAAGATAACCCATTTAATTATATTCGAACATATTTGATATTATGTGAGCTTGACTGTGGTCAATAACCCATACTATAAATAACTCTGGTTCTCCTCCGATTAATGGAAGGCTTATAGACCTTAGTATTTTTTTGAGGGATTTAGTTAATTAAGTCTCATCATACATGGTTGGCACACATTATTATGCATCCTATATCTATCACAAAAATATAACCATACAAATATGGTATAGTTATGAACTTTCTACATTGATTTCCCCAAGCCAAAAGGGAAATCAAAAGGTCATACCTAGGTAATATGCATGATTCAAACAAGTAAAAATAATTACATTATCTTCAATCTTGTTGGATCTCCATACGGCCCATCTTGTTTCTTGATAGTTGTCTCCATCTCTATCTCTAATTATAATCTAAGTAATCTAATTACATATTACAATTTGAAAAAGAAATACAAACCAAAAACAAGTGACCGGGATATGAAAGTCCTCATTGGACCGAAACATGCATTATGCTCAATCACATTAGGCCTTGTCAATAACTATCCATCATGCCAATCATGCACCCTTATATGCATTTATAATGAATAAAATAAAACCATATAATGGAATACAAACTATGTTTTAACTCTTGAAACTTACTTTTGAGTTATTTTAATAATGTGATCAAATTAGGAAACTTTTTTCTATTTTGAAAACTTTTATTTTAGGAAACCTTTTTGCATGCATGTGTTCTTGCCTTAATTATGAATCCAATTGATTATCAATTGATTATTTAATTAATTAATAATATTAAATAATTAAAAAATCAATTTTGGGCTTAAAATAAAAGGTAGGCCGAAATCCACAAATTTAAACCCTAAAGTGTGTTCACACACAAACTAGTTTTGTGTCTATTGGACCATTTGGGCATTTTGGAATGAACCAAGCCCACCCAGCCCTTAAAACCCATTAATAAACTTAATTATAGTTTATAATATTTAATTTAAATTAGCTCATTGGGCCCACCAAGTCATTCACTAAATTAAATCAAGTCTGTAAACATAATTAAGCCCATTAAGTAGTTTTAATGAATTAAAATTAATCCAATTAATTCAAGGCCCATTTTAATCAATCAAATTAATTAAAAACACATTAATATATCAGATTTAGAAGATTAAAAATCATTCTAAACAAGAACCTACCAAGAACACATGAAGAACACCAATTTATCGAACTTTTCAACTAAAGTAATTTTCATGCAAAACTTGTTCGATTTTAATTTTGTTTGATCCTATGGCTTAATATCACATATTAAACACATAAATTATCATAAAAATAATTTTAGAATGGATTAATAAAAATTTAATTTGGAACAGCCCCCAAAACTTTTATTGAAAAATAAAAACCCTATATGCCAAAAACAATGATTCTTTTCTCAAAAGAATTGTTTTTATTTTTCATTTTATATATTTAATCACATACATCCAAAAATCAATATTTCTCATTCATGAACAATCAAATCTGATATTTTAAAGTTCATGAAATAAATAAATCAAAAATAAAAACTATTTCGCAAAAAAATATAGAACTGTAGATTCATGGCAAAATCGAGGCTCCGATACCATATTGGAAATTATCGGTTACATGCATCGCATGCATAAGAGAAATTTAAAATTTTTAACCAATAGATTTGATCTTGCCATGAATTTACAATATAAATATTAATGAGAATAAGAAAAATCACCTTTGATTTTTGTTGAACAGTTGATTTTCCTTCTCATCGGGTTTTCACAAACCACAGTGTCGAAAATTGAACACCTCAAATTAGTAATCCACACTAGAGAAGGATTGAATGAACCAAGAATGATGGAACACAAGGGCTGGCTAAATTCCCCTTGATGCTAGCAAGGGAGTGGTGGCTAGGGTTTTTCAATGAGAGAGAATTTCTTTTCTCTTAATGTTCACTTAACCCTAAAATCCATATCACTTGGATTATTTTAGTTAGGTTAAAAATTCAACTTCATAATGAGATTGAGCTCTTTAAAATTTTTAGAGAAATATTAAATGGGCTTATGGAATTATTAATAATTTATTTGGGCTCAATTAAATCCAATTTAAGTCCATTCATAAAGGACTATGTACAAAACCCATAAACTAGGCTCTTTATTCATACACTTGGATTTAATCACCCAAATGAATTCCAAATCCATCCAAATTAAATATGTAGGCTCCATAACACTTATGAAATATATTTAATTTATTTTGGTCCAAGAATTAGGCCTCTAAGGCCTTCTACATGGGTTTGGCATGTAACCCTTCCTTTGGAGGGTTTCTAGACCAAAACCAATTCTCTGGGCCTCTTTTAATTCCCTTAATGAATCTATTAATTATTATATCAGCCTTATAACACTTATAGTTAAATAATAATTAATTATGAAATATAATATTTCAATTAGGTCTATTTTACACAACATTTCTAAAAAATTTTGCAAATAATTCTACTTGATCATAATTAATTAAACTCTTTAATTAATTATTCTCTTATTCATTTCTCTTCTCCCCTAATAATATCAAATATTATTATCCTTGTCATTTTACCATTTTATCCTTTACTCTATATGTGTGTGACCTATTGGATTCCTATCCATATTAGCAATATAAATATGTAATTATAAGTTCTATTCAAAACTCACATAATTTAAACTTTTTTAAATCATTTTATCAATCCATATTGATATTTATGATACACTATTATAAAAATCATGAGCGGCCTCTAGCTAGGCACCATGACTACCCAAATTTCAAGAAAGTCAAGTGGTTTTACTTTACCCTTCTATAGAAACAATTACCATGCAATTTCTCATTTCACCACTCTTATCTCAATTAGATTCTGAGTATGCATTTCTATCAAGTCATATAAATCTAATTATGTATGTTTTATTAATTTAACCATTGTTCCCAAAATGTCCTTCATGGATCCCTATCCATCTTGGCATATTACTCTGGCCAAAGATTCTTTAAATAAGGCAACTATAGAATCATGCGAGATAACTTCCCTTAATAAATCTGGGATGGTGAATCCTTTATCAATCACTCAACTATCTTCAAGTAGGTCATGATATACCCAACAGCCTAACTATGTTCACCCCCAGTTGGAAGTAATCAGTTATAGAGTCAAAGTATATCACTTGCTACTTAAGATAACCTTGGTGATCTCAAGTCTAAGGATACTTGCACAACCGCTATAAAGAGATTCCTCACTGACATAGATTTAATATCCATGTGAGGATTCTCTTTAAAGATCTCCAATGAAATTTTTCTTCTAACAAGCATCCACATGTTAGCTTTGATTATCTTCTATAATCACAGTTATGAGAACCACTATTTAAACTATTTAAGAAGCATAACATGTGCTAGTCTGTCCGAATTAACAATGTCCTATCTTGTTAATTCTATGACCAGGGATATGTAGATATTATCACATTAGCATGCAATAGACATCTCACATCATGAACACTTTCATGATTGCCTTTACACTATATTTATAATATTTAGGACTTCATTTATTAATTTAAGATTTACAAACTCATGTACTTAAACATAGCATTAATAAATGAATAATGCCTTTTATTAAGAATATGAGTTCATACAAATGAAATACATCCCTATTACATAGGCTCTAGGACATAGTCTCTAACAATCTCCCACTTGCACTAGAGCCAATCACTCAAATGTCTTAGATCCATATTATTTATATGGTGATCTTGCTTAATCTGGGAAAGTGCTTTAGTGAGGGGAAATCATTTCTAGCTATAATTTCCTTTATAAGATGGTAGCGTTTGAGAACATGCTTGGATCGCTGATGAGACCGTGGTTCCTTTGCTGGTGCAATTGCTCCATTTTTGTCACAATATAAAGAAATTGGATCAATAATGCTAGGCCTCACTCCTAGTTCATATATAAACTTTTCGATCCAGACTGCTTCTTTGGCTGCTTCCGAAGCAGCAATGTACTCAGCTTTTATCGTGGAATCAGCAGTTGTTTCTTGTTTGGAACTCTTCCAACTAACTGCCCTTCTTCCCATTATGAACACAAAACCATACTATGATTTACAATCATCTTTGTCAGTTTGGAAGCTGGCATCCGTATACCCATTTACTTCCAAACTGCCCTCCCCATATATCAAGAATATATCCTTAGTCCTTCTTAAGTACTTAAGGATATTCTTGACAGCTGCCCAGTGTTCCTCTCTAAAATTGGATTGGAATCTGCTTATGACACTCAAAGCAAATGATACATCTAGACGAGTACATAATATGGCATACATGATAGAATCAATTGCAGATGCATATGGTATTTTATTCATGCTCTCTCTATCCTCTAGTGTTTGCGGACATATAGACTTAGAAAGGTATTTCCCATGCATCATGAGTATAAACCCTTTCTTAGAGAGATCCATATTGAACCTTTTCAATACTTTATCTATATATGTACTTTGAGAAAAACCTAGCAACCTATTGGATCTATCTCTATATATCCTTATTCCCAGAATATAGGATGTTTCTCCAAGGTCTTTTATGGAGAATTGCTTGGATAACCATATTTTAAAAGATTGGAGAAGAGAAATGTTGTTTCCCATGATTAATATGTCATCCATATATAGAACAAAGAAGACAATTACACTCCCACTGACCCTTTTATACACACAAGGTTCATCTTTATTCTGTGAGAAACCAAACTCTTTGATTGTCTTATTGAATCGTATGTTCCAGCTCCTAAAGGCTTGTTTCAATCCATAAATGGATCTTTGAAGCTTGCATACCTTTTTGCCATCTCTTGATGTGAACCCTTCTGGTTGTATCATATACACATCCTCAGTCAGATTTCCATTTAGGAAAGCTATCTTCACATCTATTTGACAAATCTCATAATCATAATGAGCTGCAATGGCTAAAAATATTCTTATAGACTTAGCATCACTACAAGAGAAAATGTTTCATCATAGTTAATACCTTCTTTTTGACGGTAGCTTTTTGCTACTAAGTGAGCTTTATAGGTAACTATATTACTTTCTATGTCAGTCTTCTTTTTTAAGACCCATTTGTACCTTATGGGTTTTATCCCTTCAGGTGGTTGAGTTAAATTCTATACTTTGTTCTCATACATGGAGTCCATTTCAGACTGCATAGCCTTAAGCCATAAATCACATTTTGAACTGTTCAAAACTTCTTGATAGCTTATAGGCTCATTATCCTTTACTATAGTTATGCCTCTATATGAATCAATGTGAAATCCATATCTCACAGGGATAGCATGCATCCTAGTAGATCTTCTAGGATTTTATGTGTAATTAGGTTCAACTGTAGTCTCATCATTATGAAATTCAGTCTCGGGTTTAATCGGTTGATCTACTTCTACTTGTGGGTTTTGAACTTCACCAAGTTCAATTTTACTCCCACTGTCCTCTCGTAGGATAAATTCTCTTTCCAAGAAGACATCATGCCTTGAAATAAACACCTCTTGTTCTAAGGGATGATAGAAATAATATCCAAATGTTTCTTTTGGATATCCCATAAATAAACATTTGTCAGACTTAACATCTAGTTTGTCTGACATTGTCCTCTTCACATAAGTAAGACAACCCCATACTTTCATATGAGAAAGTGTGGGTTTCTTGTTATTTTATATCTCATATGGAGTAACATAAACCGATTTACTAGGAACTCTATTTAACACATAAACAATAGTTTCTAGTGCATATCCCCAAAAGGAGTTAGGCAAGTCTGCTTGGCTCATCATCGATTGAACCATATCCAGTAGCATTCGATTTCTCCATTTAAATACACCATTATGTTGTGGTGTATATGGTGAATTCCATTGAAAAAAAATCCCATTATCTCTAAGATAATCTTGAAATTCTTAACTTAAGTACTCTCCACCTCGATCTGATCTAAGTGTCTTAATACTCTTTCCAAGTTACTTCTCTACTTCATTTTTGAATTCTTTGAACTTTTCAAATGCTTCTAATTTATATTTCATTAGATAGATATATCCAAACCTGGAATAATCATCTATGAAAGTAATAAAGTAGGAGTAACCTCCTCTAGCATGTGTAGTCATTGGACCACATACATCTAAATGTATTAAGTCCAAAATCATTTTAGCTCGTTCTCATTTACCAATAAAGGGAGCTTTTGTCATTTTTCCTAATAAACAAGATTCACATGTATAAAATGATTCATAATCAAATGACCCTAAATCACTTGACTTGTGTAATCTGGTCATGCATTTCTCATTTATATGGCCTAAACGACAATGCCATAATTATGAGGTATTTAGATTATCTTGTTTCATTCTCTTGGTATCCACATTATGCACTTCTTCAATTAAATCAAGAACAAATATACCATTCTCAATGATAGCTTTAGCATAAAACATATTGTTCTTAAAAATGTAACAGCATTTGTCTTTTAAAAAAATGTCATAATTGTTCAATACAGAACTGAAAGAAACAATACTCTTGGATAAAGCTGGAACATAATAAAAATTTTTTAATTTTAGTATTAATCCACTTGGAAGAGGCTAATGATAAGTCCCCACAACTGTTGTAGAGATGTTTTATCCAATAGCTGACTGTAGACATATTGTTGCCTTTCCAACTCTTCTACTGCTTTTAAGCCCCTATAGATCATTACACAAATGAGATCCAAATATGATATCTAATACCCAATATTGTTTTGAAGTAATAGAATAAGTATTGATTTCAATCATATGAATACCTGAAGTAGAAGCATCAGCTTGCTTCTTTTCTTTGAGAGAATCTAGATAGGCCTTACAATTATGCTTCCAATAACCATCTTTTCCATAATGGAAGCAAGTTCCTTTGGGGTTCTCTTTCTTGGCAACCTTTTTCTTGGAAACCCCACCATTCTTTGGCTGCACCTTAGTCATCTTTTTCTTCTGTTACTTCTTGCCTTTAGCAGAAGTGACAACCATGACACTTTTTGAATCCTTCTTGAAGGATCCATCAGCTGTTTTGAGCATGTTGATTAACTCAGGTATGGTTACTTGGATCTTTTTCATGTTAAAGTTAAGCACAAAAGGTACATAACTTGAAGCCAATAAGTACAAGGTTAAATCTATGTATAGATCATTATCCATTACATAGCTAAGTCCACTCAAATTCTCAATATACCCATACATCTTTAATGCATGAGTAGCAGCCGAAGTGCCTTCCACCATTTTGCAGCTAAATAGAGCTAGAGCAATCTCATATTGCTCAGTTCTAGCCTAATAAGAATGAAGCTCCTCTCGATGCTAAATGATGGTTCTAGCATCCATCATCTCTTGTTGCTGCTGAAGCTCTGAGGACATAGCACCAGCATCAGACATGCCGCTACTTCACTATCCTCTATGTATTTTCGATAAGTGCCCTTGATCTCATCAATGGCATCATTTGATGGAAGTGGTGGTGGATCTTTATCCAAGACATAATGGATCTTTTCGGCTCTGAGAATAATTTTCACTTGTCTGATCCAGTCAGAATAGTTGCTGCCAACCAGCTTGTTATCCAAGATTGATCATATGTTAATGTTCGATGTGCTCATGATGATGAGCTAGATGTGAAGAGAAAACATATGAAATTATGTTCATATATACGTATGCATTAATTAGGTCTTTAATTAATCCATTTACTCCCACTATTTTATTGCAAATTAATAGCCCTCACTATATAATCCAAGAAAACCCGATGGTTTTCTTAGTGGACCAATATCCAATTCTTGATATGTAATTTGACCTTGACTGTGGTCAACAAGCCAAATTCCATACCCTTGAAAGGTAGGTATCTATATACCAATTGTATCTCTACACAACTATTGGATCATAGGTTATCAACTCTTGATACAAGCATATCATATATGCATTCCCTAATCTTGCCTCTAAAACCATTAGCCATGACTGTGGTCAACAAGCTAATGGGCTATCTAAGATGACCCATGTAATTAGATTCTAACATATTCAATATAATGTAAGCTTGATTGTGGTTAACAACCCACACTATAAAGAACTCTGGTTCTCCTCCAATTAATGAAAGGCTTATATATCTTAGTATTTGTTTGAGGAATTTTAGTTAATTAAGTCTCATTATACATGGTTGGCATACATTGGTATGCATCATATATCTATCACATAAATATAAGCATACAAATATGATATAGTTATGGACTTTACTACATTGATTTCTCTGAGCCAAAAGGGAAATCAAAAGGTCATATCTAGGTAATATGTATGATTCAAACAAGTAAAAATAATTATATTATCTTCAATCTTGTTGGATATCTATCCGGCCCATCTTGCTTCTTGATAGTGGTTTCCATCTCTATCTCTAATTCTAATCTAAGTAATCTAATTACATATTATAATTTGAAAAAGAAATACAAACCAAAAACAAGTGGCTGAGACATGAAAATCCTTATAGGGCCAAAATAAGAATTATGCTCAATCACATTGGGCTTTGTTCATAACTATCCATCATGCCAATCATGCACCCTTATATTCATTTCTAATGCATAAAGTAAAACCATATAATGGAATACAAACTATGTTTTAACTCTTGAAACTTACTTTTGAGTTATTTTAATAATGTGATCAAATTAGGAAACTTTTTTCCATTTTGGAAACTTTCATTTTAGGAAAATTTTTTCAATTGATTATTTCATTAATTAATCATATTAAATAATTAAAAATTAATTTTGGGCTTAAAAAACGGGTAGGCCGAAACCCACAAATTTAAACCCTAAAGTGTGTTCACACACAAACTAGTTTTGTGTCTATTGAACCGTTTGGGCCTTTTGGAATGAGCCAAGCCCACTCCAGCCCTTAAAACCCATTAATAAACTTAATTATAGTCTATAATATTTAATTTAAATCAGCTCCTAGGGCCCACCAAGTCATTCACTAATTTAAATCAAGTATGTAAACATAATTAAGCCTATTAAGTAGTTTTAATTAATCCAATTAATTCAAAGCCCATTTTAATCAATCAAATTAATTAAAAATACATTAATATATCAGATATATCCGATTTATAATATTAAAAATTATTCTAAACAAGAACCCACCAAGAACACATGAAGAACACCAATTTATCGAACTTTTCAACTAAAGTAATTTTCATGCAAAACTTGTTCGATTTTAATTTTGTTTGATCCTATGGCTTAATATCACATATTAAACACATAAATTATCATGAAAATAATTTTAGAATGGATCAATAAAAATTTAATTTGGAACAGCCCCTAAAACTTTTATTGAAAAATAAAAACCCTATACGCCAAAAACAATGATTCTTTTCTCAAAAGAATTGTTTTTATTTTTCATTTTATATATTTGATCACATACATCCAGAAATTAATATTTCTCATTCATGGATAATCAAATCTGATATTTTAGAGTTCATGAAATAAATAACTCAAAAATAAAAATTATTCCGCAAAAAAATATAGAATTGTAGATTAATTAATGGCAAAACCGAGGCTCCGATACCATGTTAGGAATTATCAGTTACATGCATCAAATGCATAAGCGGAATTTAAAATTTTTAACCAATAGATCTAATCTTTCCATTAATTTAAAATATAAATATTAATGAGAATAAGAAAAATCACCTTTGATTTTTGTTGAACAGTTGATTTTCCTTCTCAACGGGTTGTCGCAAACTACAATGTCCAAAATTGAACACCTCCAATTAGTAATCCACACTAGAGAAAGATTGAATGAACCAAGAATGATGAAACACAAGAGCTAGCCGAATTCCCCTTGATGCTAGCAAGGGAGTGGGGGCTATGGTTTTTCAAAGAGAGAATTTATTTTCTCTTAATGTTCACTTAACCCTAAAATCCCAATCACTTGGATTTTTTTAGTTAGGTTAAAGATCCAACTTCATTATGAGATTGAGCTCTTTAAAATTTTTAGAGAAATATTAAATGGGATTATGGAATTATTAATAATTTATTTGGGCTCAATTAAATCCAATTTAAGTCCATTCATAAAAGACTATTCATAAAACCCATAAACTAGGCTCTTTATGCATACACTTGGATTTAATCACCCAAATGAATTCCAAATCCATCCAAATTAAATATATAGACCCCATAACACTTATGAAATATATTTAATTTGTTTTAGTCCAAGAATTAGGCCTCTAAGGCCTTCTATATGGGTTTGGCGTGTAACCCTTCCCTTGGAGGGTTTCTGCGCCAAAACCAATTATCTGGGCCTCTTTTAATTCCCCTAATAGTTCTATTAATTATTATATTAGCCCTATAACACTTATAGTCCAATAATAATTAATTATGAAATATAATATTTCAATTAGGTCCATTTTACATAATATTTCTAAAAAGTTCTGCAAACAATTATAGTTGATCATAATTAATTAAACTCTTTAATTAATTATTCTTTTATTCATTTTTCTTCTCCCACAATAATATCAAATATTATTATCCTTGTCATTTTATTATTTTATCCTTTACTCTATATATGTGTGACATATTGGGTTCCTGACCATATTGACAGTATAGTATGTAATTATGAGTTCTATTCAAAAATCACATGATTTAAACTTCTTTAAATCATTTTATCAATCCCTATTGATATTTATGATGCACTATTATACAAATCATGAGCAGCCTCTAGTTAGACATCATGACTATCCAAATGTCAGGAAAGTCAAGTGGTTTGACTATACCCTTCCATAAAAACAATTACTGTGAAATTACTCCTTTCACCACTCTTATCTTAATTAGATTATGAGTATGAATTTCTGTCAACTCATATAAATCTAATTATGTATGTTCTATTAATTTAACTATTATTTTCAAAATGCCATTCATGGATCCCTATCCATCTTGGCATATTACTCTAGCCAGAGATTTTCTGAACAAGGTAATTATAAAATCATGCGAGATAACTTCCCTTAATAAATCTGGGATGGTGAATCCTTTGTCAATCACTCAACTATCTTCAAGTAGGTCATGATTTACCCAACCTCCTAACTATGTTCACCCCCGGTTGGAAGTAATCAGTTATAGAGTCAAAGTATATCACTTGCTACTTAAGATAACCTTAGTGATCTCAAGTCTAGGGATACTTGCACAATCACTATGAAGAGATTCCTCACTGACATAGGTTTAATATCCATATGAGGATTCTCTTTGAAGGTCTCCAATGAACTTGTTCTTCTAATAAGCATCCACATGTTAGCTTTGATCATCTTCCATAATCACATTTATGAGATCCACTGCTTGAGCTATTCAAAAAGCATAACATGTGTTAGTTTGTCCGAATTAACAATATCCTATCTTGTTAATTCTATGACTAGGGATGTTTAGATATTATCATATTTGCATGCAATAGACATCTCACATCATGAACTCTTTCATAATTGCCTTTGCACTGCGTTTATAATATCTAGGACTTCATTTATTAATTTAAGATTTACAAACTCATGTATTAAACATAGCATTAATAAATGAATGATGCCTTTTATTAAGAATATGAGTTCATACATATGAAATAAATCCCCATTACATGTGTTCTAGGGCATACTCTCTAACAATTTTTATTCTGAATAGGTTTATCATTTTTTTGTGATGAATTGAGGAGGTTTAATTATATATATATTAAGTATTAATTGGATGGAGAAGGGGTTGAGGATTATGGTAGATATTATAGAAGTGCATTTTGTCAATTATTAACAAGGAGGATGGTGACCCATATAGGTGAAACTCTATCCGTTTTTTTGTGAAAGTGTTGATAGTTATAAAATTTAATAGGAATTATGATATAGAAGGTAAAATTGACTTTAGAGTAGTAGGTGGTGTAACATTCAATAATTGGCCCTTTATCTGGTTAGGTACTAGGTGTTACATGATTTGTTGCATTTTTATGTGATTTAAAATTTTTATGTGCAATCAGTTCAATTCTTCCCTAGGGATCATGATAAATGAAGATTTTTTTACATGATAAATTATCTAGTAAGATATCTTTAAATTCCATTAGTATTAGTGTTGAGGTTATTGATGTGATGAACTAATAATTAAAATCTTTGTAATATTTTTTTGCAACAGAATGGTGATAGGAAATTTTATGCTAATATAACAAATATTTTATAGCAATGGAAGGTAACGTTGCAATTTTTTTTTTGGTGGTGGGTGAATTTACTAATGAAAATTGTAACTCCATCAGTAAATTTACCTACATAAATTGTAATACCATAGGCAATTTTATCCATCAGTAAATTTATCAATGAAAATTGTTTTCCCATCAGTAAATTTATCAACTGAATTAGTTATTTCATCGATAAATTTATTAATGGAATTAATAATTTCGTTGATAAAATTATCAATGGAATTTTGTTCCATCAGTGAATTTTTTGACAGGATTTTAGTAATTTCATCAGTAACTACATAATTTCACGACAGTTTACATATGGTGGAATTTACGATGGAATTATTTTTCCGTCGGTAAATTTACCAATGGAATTTTTTTGTCAAAAAATTTTCTTTCCCTACACTCATATCTCCTACGACACATTCCATCATTAATTTTTATTTCCATTTTTCGTTGATAATTTTGTCTGTAAATGAAATTTTTCTTGTAATGGCTTGCACCATTTTGTAGGTAAGTCCGCATTAGTGAAGACAATTTTCTCTTTAGAGTCTCATTTTACCACTTTTAACAGCTCAGAAAGGGATATGGTCATAATGACAATTGACTCACACAGGGCATATACCAACTTTTGCTTATGAGAAGGTGATTACCTACCTTAGTAAGTCCCAAATTGAAATCTATACGAGCATCTTTTTTCAACTGCTTGAGGACATGGTTATCCTTAGCTACTTTATCTTATATGGACACGGCTAGACTTGGTTTCTTTTCAATTTTAGGTATAACTCTACCACTTCTTATGACAGCTCGGATTGTCTCTTCATTCTCCCCTTCCTTCTCATCTTTATATGTATCCCACAGGTCTCTCAACTCTTTTTTGACTTTAGCCAACTCAGTTTCATTTTCTGTAGCCCAGATATCCACTTACCTAACCAATTCCCCTATCTTACTTACCTCTATTAGTATCTTTACACTTGCATATGAACTATTTACATTTTCTTGAGCTTTGCAAGTAATAGCCAAGTAATCATTACCATATACATCCCTGAGGACATACCGTTCTGGCAACCCGGATACTGTCATTAACATTGATGGTGGCACAGCATTATAAGGCCCCTATTTTTTGGCTTTTTTTGGGTCTAGTATTTGTTGAGAGATCAGTGGTTGTTTTAATGAGTTAGAAACTAAATCTTCCAATAAGGATAATGTTGGTGGTCTGAGTAATTAAACAATTTCTTAGTTGTATGTAATATTTCATTAAAAAGTATGATTGAGACTATATTGTTGCTTGAGTAGGTTCCAAATTAAAGCTATGCATAAGGAGGAGATCGAGAAGTTTCAAGAAGAGTTCTCAGAAGACTGTGTCTTTATAAATGTTATGAGTATTTTAGAAAACATTGTAAATACTTTGTTGTACAATTATGTATAAGAAGTTGTATTTATTGTAAAATATATCGATAATCTAACTTAATGAAAAGTTATATAAGTTAAAGATTTATGTTATTATTAGTAAAATTTGATAAAAGTACGATATCGGATAGCTGTGGGACCATATATATTCTTAGGGAGTATATGTTAGAGAGTATGCCCTAGAGCCTATGTAATAGGGATGTATTTCATATGTATGAATTCATATTCTTAATAAAAGGCATCATTCATTTATTAATGCTATGTTTAAATAATTGAGTTTGTAAATCTTAAATTAATAAATGAAGTCTTAGATATTATAAACACAGTGCAAAGGCAATCATGAAGTGTTCATGATATGAGATGTCTATTGCATGCAAATGTGTTAATATCTAAATATCCCTAGTCATAGAATTAACAAGATAGGACATTGTTAATTCAAACAGACTAGCACATGTTATGCTTCTTGAATGGTTCAAGCAGTGGTTCTCATAACTGTGATCATGGAAGATAATCAAAGCTAACATATGGATGCTTATTAGAAGAACAAGTTTATTGGAGACCTGCAAATAGAATCCTCACATGGATATTAAATCTATGTCAGTGAGAAATCTCTTCATAGTGGTTGTGCAAGTATCCTTAGACTTGAGATCACCAAAGTTATCTTAAGTAGCAAGTGGTATACTTTGACTCCATAACTGATTACTTCTAACTGGGGGTGAACATAGTTAGGAGGTTGGATATATCATGACCTACTTGAAGATAGTTGAGTGATTGACAAAGGATTCACCATCCCAGATTTATTAAGGAAAGTTATCTCGCATGATTCTATAATTGCCTTGTTCAGAGAATCTCTGGCCAGAGTAATATACCAAGATGGATAGAGATCCATGAAGGGAATTTTGGGAACAATGGTTAAATTAATAGAACATACATAATTAGATTTATATGAGTTGAAAAAAAATCCATACTCAGAATCTAATTGAGATAAGAGTGGTGAAAGGAGTAATTGCACGGTAACTGTTTTATGGAAGGGTATAATCAAACCACTTGACTTTCCTGACATTTGGGTAGTCATGATGCCTAGCTAGAGGCTAATTATGAATTGTATAATAATGTATCATAAATATCAATAGGAATTGATAAAATGATTTAAAGGAGTTTAAATCATGTGAGTTTTGAATAGAACTCACAATTACATATTATACTACCAATATGGACAGGAACCCAATATGTCACACACATATAGAGAAAAGAATAAAATGGTAAAATTATAAGAAAAATAATATTTGATATTATTATGGGGATAGGAAAGTGAATAAGAGAATAATTAATTAAAGAGTTTAATTAATTATGATCAAGTAAAATTGTTCGCAGAATTTTTTAGAAATATTCTGTAAAATGGTCCTAATTGAAATAATGTATTTTATAATTACTTATTATTGGACTATAAGTGTTATAGGTCTGATATAATAATTAATAGATCCATTGGAGGAATTAAAGAGGCCCAAAGAAGTGAAGTTGGCGCAGAAACCCTCTAGAGGAAGGGTTACACGTCAACTACAAACAGAAGGCCTTGGAGGCCTAATTCTTAGACCAAAATAAATTAAATATATTTTATAAGTGTTATGGAGCCTAAATATTTAATTTGATTGGATTTGGAATTCATTTGGGTAATTAAATCTAAGTATATGCACATAGGGCCTAGTTTGTGGGTTTTGTGCATAGTCTTTTGTGAAAGGGCATAAATTGGATTTAATTGAGCCCAAATAAATTATTAATAATTCCAAAAACCCAATTAATATTTTTTCAGCAATTTTAAAGATCCCAATCCTATTATGAAGTTTGATTTTTAACCTAACTATAAATATCCAAGTAATAGGGTATTAGGGTTAAGTGTGAACAATTAAGAGAAAATATTTTCTCTCTTTTCTCTCAACCCTAGCTGCCACTTTCCTTGCTAACATCTAGGGAATTTCGGCCAGCCCTTGTTCTCTTCCTTATTTGGTTCATTCAATCCTTCTCTAGTGTGGATTACTCATTGGAGGTGTTCGATTTTGGACATTGTGGTTTGCGACAACTCGGTGAGAAGGAAAATCATATGTTTAACAAAAATCAAAGGTGATTTTTCTTATTCCCATTAATATATATATATATATATATATATATATATATATATATAGAGAGAGAGAGAGAGAGAGAGAGAGAGTAAATTCATGGTAAGATCAGATCTATTGGTTAAAAAATTTTAAATTCCACTTATATATGAGATGCATGTAATCGATAAATCCCAACATGGTATCAAAGCCGGGTTTTGCCATGAATCTACAATTCTACATTTTTCTGGGAATAAGTTTTATTTTTGAGTTATTTATTTCATGAACTTTGAAATATTAGATTTGATTGTTCATTAATAAGAAATATTGATTTCTTGATGTATGTGATCAAATATATAAACGAAAAATAAAAACGATTCTTTTGAGAAAAGAGCCATTGTCAATGGCGTGAATGGCTTTTATTTTTCAATAAAGTTTAAGGGCTGTTCTAAATTATTTTTTTTATTGATCCACTCTAAGATCATTTTAGTGATAATTTATGTGTTTAATATGTGATATTAAACCATAGGATCAAACAAAATTAAAATCAAACAAGTTTTGCATGAAAACTAGTTTAGTCGAAAAGTTCGATAAATTGGTGTTCTTCGTGTGTTCTTGTTGTGTTCATGTTTAGAATTATTTTTAATCTTATAAATCTGATATATTAATGTGTTTTTAATTAATTTGATTAATTAAAATGGGCCTTATATTAATTGGATTAATTTGAATTCATTAAAACCACTTAATGGGCTTAATTGTGTTTACGAACTTGGTTTAAATTAGTGAATGACTTGGTGGGCCCAAGGAGCTAATTTAAATTAAATATTATAAATTATAATTAAGTTTATTAATATTTTTTAAGGGCTGGAGTGGGCTTGGCTCATTCCAAAAGGCCCAAATGGTCCAATAGACACAAAACTAGTTTGTATGTGAACACATTTAGGGTTTAGTTTAGTGGGTTTCAACCTACCTTTTATATAAAGCCCAAAATTGATTCTTTTAATTATTTAATATGAATAATTAATTAAATAATCAATTGATAATTAATTAATAATTAATTGGATTGATTATTAAGGCAAGAACACATGCATGCAAAAAGGTTTCCTAAAATGAAAGTTTTCAAAATTGAAAAAGTTTCTTAATTTGATCACATTATTAAAATAACTCAAAAGTAAGTTTCAAGAGTTGAAACAAAGTTAGTAATATATTATATGTTTTACTTTATGCATTAGAAATGCATATAAGGGTGTATGATTGGCATGATGGATAGTTATAGACAAAACCCAATGTAATTGAGCATTATGCATGTTTTGGCCTAATGAGGACTTTCATGTCCCGGCCACTTGTTTTTTATTTGTATTTCTTTTTCAAATTTTAATATGTAATTAGATTACTTAGATTAGAATTAGAGATAGATATGGAGACCACTATCAAGGACCAAGATGGGCTGGATGGAGATCTAACAAGTTTGAAGATAATGTAATTATTTTTACTTGTTTGAATCATGCATACTACCTAGGTGTGACCTTTTGATTTTCCTTTTGGCTTGGGGAAATCAATGTAGTAAAGTCCATAACTATACCATATTTGTATGCTTATATTTATGTGATAGATATAGGATGCATACCAATGTATGCCAACCATGTATGATAAGACTTAATTAACTAAAACCCTCAAATAAATACTAAGGTATATAAGCTTCCATTAATTTGAGAAGAACCAGAGTTCTTTATAGTGTGGGTTATTGACCAAAGTCAAGCTCACATTATATCAAATATATTTGAATCTAATTAAATGGGTCATCTTAGCTAGCCCATTAGCTTGTTGACCACAGTCAAGGCTAATGGTTCTAGAGGCAAGATTAGGGAATGTATATATGATATGTATGTATCAAGAGTTGATAACCTAATGATCCAATAGTTGTGTAGAAATACAATTGGTATAGAGATACCTACCTTTTAAGGGTATGTAGTTTGATTTGTTGACCAAAGTCAAAGTCAAATTTCATATCAAGAATTGGATACTGGCCCACTAAGAAAACCATCGGGTTTTCTCGAATTAAAAAGTGAGGGCTATTGATTCACAATAAAATAGTGGGAGTAAATGAATTAATTAAAAACCTAATTAATGCCTACATATATACGAACATACTCTCATATGTTTTTTTTCACATCTAGGTCATCATCAAGAGCACATCAAATATTAATATACGATCAATCTTGGATAATAAGTTGGTTGGTAGCAACTATTCTGACTGGATCAGGCAAGTAAGAATTATTCTTAAAGCTGAAAAGATTCATTATGTCTTAGATAAAGATCCACCACCACTTCCATCAGATGATGCCATTGATGAGATCAAGGGCACTTATCGAAAATACATGGAGAATAGTGAAGCAGCAGCATGTCTGATGCCGGGTGCTATATCCTCGGAGCTTCAGAAGCAACATAAGATGATGGATACTAGAACCATCATTTTGTATTTAGAGGAGCTTTATTCTTCTCAGGCTAGAGCTGGGCAATATGAGATTGCTCGAGCTCTATTTAGCTGCAAAATGGTGGAGGGCACTTCGGCTACTACTCATGCATTGAAGATGTATGGGTATATTGAGCATTTGAGTAGACTTGGCTATGTAATGGATAATGATCTATACATAGATTTAATCTTGTACTCGTTGGCTCCAAGTTATGAACCTTTCGTTCTTAACTTTAACATGAACAAGATCCAAGACAGCTGATGGATCTTTCAAGAAGGATCTAAAAAGTGTCATGGTTGTCACTTCTGCTAAAGGCAAGAAGCAGAAGAAAAAGAAGATGACCAAGGCGCAGCCAAAGAATGGTGGGATCTCCAAGAAGAAGGTTGCCAAGAAAGAGAATCCCAAAGGAACTTAGATCCATTGTGGAAAAGATGGTCATTGGAAGCATAACTGCAAGGTCTATCTAGATTCTCTCAAGGAGAAGAAGCATGTTGATGTTTCTACCTCCGGTATTCATATGATTGAAATTAATACTTATTTTATTGCTTTAAAACAATCTTGGGTATTAGATACCGGATATGGATCTCATTTGTGTAATGATCTATAAGGGCTTAGAAGCAGTAAAAGAGTTGGAAAGGCAGAAATATGTTTACAGTCAGCTACTGCACAAAACATCTCTACAACAGTTGTGGGGACTTATCATTTTCCTCTTCCAAGTGGATTGATACTGGAGTTAAATAATTTTTATTATGTTCCAGAATTGTCCAAAAGTATTACTGATTTAATTAAAGAAGTGCATAATGTGGATACTAAGAGAATGAAACAAGATAATCTAAATACCTCATATTTATTGCATTGTCGTTTAGGCCATATAAATGAGAAATGCATGATCAAATTACACAAGTCAGGTGATTTGGGGTCATTTGATTATGAATCATTTAACACATGTGAATCTTGTTTATTGGGAAAAATGACAAAAGCTCCCTTTATTGGTAAAGAGTAACGAGCTAGAATGGTTTTCGACTTAATACATTCAGATGTATATGGTCCAATGACTACACATGCCAGAAGAGGTTACTCCTACTTGATTTCTTTCATAAATGATTATTCTATGTATGGATATATCTATCTAATGAAATATAAATCTGAAGCTTTTGAAAAGTTCAAAGAATTCAGAAATGAAGTAGAAAAGCAACTTGGCAAGAGTATTAAGACACTTAGATCAAATCGAAGTGGAGAATACTTAAGCCAAGAATTTCAAGATTATCTTAAAGATAATGGGATTTTATCTCAATGGACTCCATCATATACACCAAAAAATAACGGTGTATCTGAAAGGTGAAATTGAATACTATTAGATATGGTTTGATCCATGATGTGACAAGCAGACTTACCTAAGTCCTTTTGGGGATATGCACTAGAAACTGTTGTTTGTGTGTTAAACGGAGTTTCAAGTAAATTGATTGATGTTACTCTATATGAGATGTGGAATAACAAAAAATCCACACTTTCTCATATGAAAGTATGGGGTTGTCCTGCTTATGTGAAGAGGACAATGTCAGACAAACTAGATGTTAAGTCTGACAAATGTTTATTTATGGGATATCCAAAAGAAACGTTTAGATATTATTTCTACCATCCCTTAGAACAAAAGGTGTTTGTTTCAAGGCATGTTTTCTTCTTGGAAAGAGAATTTCTCCTACAAGAGGACAGTGGGAGTAAAATTGAACTTGGTGAATTCAAGACCCACAAATAGAAGTAGATCAACCGATTGAACCCGAGACTGAATTTCATAATGATGAGATTACAGTTGAACATGATTATACACAAAATCCTAAAAGATCTACTAGGATGCGTTCTATCCTTGTGAGATATAGATTTCACATTGATTCGGATAGAGGCATAACTGTAGTAGAGGACAATGAGCCTACAAGCTATCAAGAAGTTTTGAATAGTTCAAAACATGATTTATGGCTTAAGGCTATGCAATCTGAAATGGACTCCATGTATGAGAATAAAGTATGGATTTTAACTCAACCACCCGAAGGAATAAAACCCATAAGGTGCAAAATGGGTCTTCAAAAAGAAGACCGACATGGAAGGTAATATGGTTACCTATAAAGCTCGCTTAGTAGCAAAAGGCTATTGTCAAAAAGAAGGTATTAACTATGATGAAACCTTTTCTCCTGTAACGATGCTTAAGTCTATAAGAATACTTTTAGCCATTACAGCTTATTATGATTATGAGATTTAGCAAATGGATATGAAGACAACTTTCCTAAATGGAAATCTAACTGAGGATGTGTATATGACACAACTAGAAGGGTTCACATAAGGAAATGGTGAAAAGGTATGCAAGGTTCAAAGATCCATTTATGGATTGAAGCAAGCCTCTAGGAGTTGGAACATACGATTCAATGAGACAATCAAAGAGTTTGGTTTCTCACAGAATAAAGATGAACCTTGTGTATATAAAAGGGTAAGTGGGAGTGCAATTGTCTTCCTAGTTTTATATGTGGATGACATATTGATTATGGGAAATGACATTTCTCTTCTCCAATCTTTTAAAATATGGTTATCCAAGCAATTCTCCATTAAAGACCTTGGAGAAGCATCCTATATTCTGGGAATAAGGATCTATAGAGATAGATCCAATAGGTTGCTAGGTATTTCTCAAAGTACATATATAGATAAGGTATTGAAGAGATTCAATATGGATCTCTCTAAGAAAGGGTTTATACCCATGGTGTATGGAAAACACCTTTCTAAGTTTATGTGTCCATAGACACTAAAGGATAGAGAGAGCATGAATAGAATACCATATGCATCGGCAATTGGTTCTATCATGTATGCCTTGTTATGTACACGTCCAGATGTAACATTTGCTTTGAGTGTCACAAGCAGATTCCAATCCAATTTTGGAGAGGAACACTGGGCAACTATCAAGAATATCCTTAAGTACTTGAAAAGGACTAAGGATATATTCTTGGTATATAGAGAGGGTAGTTTGAAAGTAAGTAGCTATATAAATGCCAGCTTTCAATCTGACAAGAATGATTGTAAATCACAATCTGGTTATGTGTTCATAATGGGAGGAGGGACAGTTAGTTGGAAGAGTTCCAAACAAGAAACAACTGTTGATTCCACAACAGAAGCTGAGTACATTGCTACTTCTGAAGCAGCCAAAGAAGCAGTCTGGATCAAAAAGTTTGTATCTGAACTAGGAGTGGTGCCTAGCATTGTTGATCCAATTCCTCTATATTGTGACAACAATGGAGCCATTACACAAGCAAAGGAACCACAGTCTCATTAGCAATCTAAGCATATTCAGAGACGCTACCATCTCATAAGGGAAATAATAGCTAGAAATGATGTGAAAATAGAAAGGGTCCCCACTGATGATAATGTGATGGATCCCCTCACTAAAGTACTTTTCCAGATAAATCACGATTACAATATAAATAGCATGGGTCTAAGACATATGAGTGATTGGCTCTAGTGCAAGTGGGAGATTGTTAGAGAGTATGCCCTAGAGCCCATGTAATAGGAATGTATTTCATATGTATGAATTTATATTCTTAATAAAAGGCATCATTTTTTATTAATGATATGTTTAAATACATGAGTTTGTAAATCTTAAATTAATAAATAAAGTCCTAGATATTATAAACGCAGTGCAAAGGTAATCATGAAGTGTTCATGATATGAGATGTCTATTGCATGCAAATGTGTTAATATCTAAATATCCCTAGTCATAAAATTAAGAAGACAGGACATTGTTAATTCAGACAGACTAACACATGTTATGCTTCTTGAATGGTTCAAGCAGTGGTTCTCATAACTGTGATTGTGGAAGATAATCAAAGCTAACATGTGGATGCTTGTTAGAAGAAATAGTTCATTGGAAACCTGCAAAGAGAATCCTCACATGGATATTAAATCTATGTTAGTGAGAAATCTCTTCATAGCGGTTGTGCAATTATCCTTAGACTTAAGATTACCAAAGTTATCTTAAGTAGCAAGTGGTATACTTTGACTCCATAACTGATTACTTCCAACTGGGGGTGAACATAGTTAGGAGGTTGGGTATATTATGACCTACTTGAAGATAGTTAAGTGATTGACAAAGGATTTACCATCCCAGATTTATTAAGGGAAGTTATCTCGCATGATTCTATAATTGCCTTGTTCAGAGAATCTTTGGCCAGAGTAATATGCCAAGATGGATAGAGATCCATGAAGGGCATTTTGGAAATAATGGTTAAATTAATAGAACATGCATAATTAGATTTCTATGAGTTGACAGAAATCCATACTCAGAATCTAATTGAGATAAGAATGGTGAAAGCAGTAATTGCACAGTAATTGTTCTATGGAAGGGTATAGTCAAACCACTTAACTTTCCTGATATTTGGATAGTCATGATGCCTAGCTAGAGGCCAATCATGACTTGTATAGTAATGTATCATAAATATCAATAGGAATTGATAAAATGATTTAAAGGAGTTTAAATCATGTGAGTTTTGAATAGAACTCACAATTACATATTATACTTCCAATATGGACAGGAACCCAATAGGTCACACATATATAGAGAAAATGATAAAATGGTAAAATGACAATGATAATAATATTTGATATTATTATGGGGATAGAGAAGTGAATAAGAGAATAATTAATTAAAGAGTTTAATTAATTATGATCAAGTAAAATTGTTCGCATAACTTCTTAGAAATGTTCTGTAAAATGGACCTAATTGAAATAATGTATTTCATAATTAATTATGTATTGGACTATAAGTGTTATAGGGTTGATATAATAATTAATAGATCCATTAGAGGAATTAAAGAGGCCCAAAGAAGTGAAGTTGGCGCAGAAACCCTATAAAGGAAGGGTTACACGCCAACTACAAACAGAAGGCCTTAGAGGCCTAATTCTTGGACCAAAATAAATTAAATATATTTCATAAGTGTTATGGAGCCTACATATTTAATTTGGTTGGATTTGGAATTCATTTGGGTAATTAAATCTAAGTATATGCACAAAGGACCTAGTTTGGGGATTTTATGCATAGTCTTTTGTGAAATGGCATAAATTGAATTAATTGAGCCCAAATAAATTATTAATAATTTCAGAAGCCCAATTAATATCTATCCAGCAATTTTAAAGAGCCAAATCCTATTATGAAGTTGGATTTTTAACCTAACTATAAAAATTCAAGTGATTGGGTATTAGGGTTAAGTGTGAACAATTAAAAAAAATATTTTCTCTCTTTTCTCTCAACCCTAGCCGCCACTTCCCTTGCTTACATCTAGGGAATTTCAGCCAGCCCTTGTTCTCTTCCTTAATTTGTTCATTCAATTCTTCTCTAATGTGGATTACTCATTGGAGGTGTTCGATTTTGGATAATGTGGTTTGCGACAACCCGGTGAGAAGGAAAATCAACTGTTCAACAAAAATTAAAGGTGATTTTTTTTATTCCCATTAATATGTATATTGTAAATTCATGGCAAGATCAAATCTAGTAGTTAAAAAATTTTAAATTCCACTTATGTATGAGATGTATGTAACCGATAAATCCCAACAATATATGGGTGCTAAAATACCCAATAAGTTTCTATAAGTCAAGTTATATTATTTTGCATTCAAACTATATTCTTATGTTGTTTAAAATTCAATTCTAATTCCAATATCTTCCTACCGTACTAATCTTAAAGAATAAACAAATCAATCAACGACCACTTAATTTAAGGCATGATGCATAATCATAAAAAAAGATAAGAATTCAAAGATAACTCTCAAAGTGATTTAGTTATTGTTAATGATGTAAAAAAAGTCCAAAACAATAAATTTAATTTAATAACATGATTAAAGCAAATTTAAAACTTGAATTGAGTTGAAAATTTTGGTGCTTGAGACTTCAAATCTATATAATTTCTTTTCAATCTCCAAATCTTGCTTTTCCCCTTCCTTCCCCTAACCCCTCTCCCCAATCCATTTAAGATGAAAGGACCCTTTTATATGAGAGAAACATTCTAACCTGAATAGAAGAACTCTAGGTCCTGTTTTGGAAAAAAAAATAAAATAAAATAGAGTTGAATAGAAAAATAGACTAAAAATAGGATATCTTGTTTTTAATCCCATCGTCATGGTCTCAAGTGGTGATTTTCGCCTATTGTCATTACCTCATTGGTGAAATCTTCTACTTGCTTAAAAGTCATAGTCTCATATTGTGAAATCCTCTGGTTGTCCTATTTCTTTACTTTTTACTTATTTTAAACTTTTAAATTTACATTGCAAATTTTATGCTTTTAAATGACCCACAACTCCATCAGTCATTGAAGATTAATAAAATTAGACATGAAACACCAAGATTAACATAATTAAACAAACATTATGATCAAAAATTAAAAACTAAGAACGCAATAGAAAAGATGATGAAACTTAACTAAAAAGCTACTATTTTATCCTAAAAATCGACTTAAAAATTATCTAAATCTAGCTAAATAAACCTACTAATAGGTTGAAATAGAAGCAACAGACTACAATAGCAATTATATAGCAGCAAGATCAAAGAGGAGAAGAAGAAGATTAATTGATTTAGTGAAAGAAAGAAAATGTAAAAAGTAAGAGGAAGAGAGAGATAAGTAAAATAAAAGTGATTTTTACTTTTTTAAATGTTGAGATGAAAAAAAGTTTTTTTTTTAATACATACATAGGTCCAATTCTATTTTAGTTTGACTTTACGCACTTTAATCACTCCCATTAAAACCATCTATTTTTTTCGAGAAATTTCAACACACAACACATCCACACAGGACAGAGACACCACACGCCATCTAACAAAATCATGGCAATTTTGTTAGATGCGGAACGATATATATGCCACGTAGACATGCTTATATGCTTGTGATGTGGAATCCAAGACCAGAGGATTGCAATTTCGAGACGCCTTGCTGGACTAGCTGGATTATGCTCAATCGGCATGATGGGCCAGCTAGACTAGGCTCCTTAAAACACTAGGCCAGGTGGGCTTTCTTAGGCCTGGTGATTAAGCACCGAGACAACCCGCTAGGACCATATTGAAGGACTGGGCTTTCCTTTTTCTTTACAAATAAAATCCCAACATTCATTTTTCTGTATTTTTTCTTTTTCTTTCTGGTAATTTTTGTAAATTTATCATGTAGCATGTATATATCTATTTGTAATTGATTTGTACATTTCTTATTCCTATTTTTTTTTTACGTTTTCTATTTATGTTTTTACATGTATGTATTTATTTTGTATTCCGTATGTGTGTGGAGAATATATAAATTTTCCTACCGAAGTTATCACCATTTAATAATTTATCCTCCTAAATTTGTTAGAAGTATAAATAATTATTTTTACATTATTAAATCATATAAAAAAATACTTTCTAAAATTATTATAAATGTTAATTTTTTTATCAAGTTTTTGGTTGAATTTTAAAGACAGGAGTCGGATAATTATTTTTTTATAAGTCAAAGAACAAAAAGTCATTACTATTTAAAATATCCATTACTATTAATAAAATATTTTATAAATTAATAATTACCGTTACTATTAATATCTACCTTTGCAAATCATCCATTTCTATTTCTTTTATTTATTTATTGATTACTATTTAAATTTATTGATTAATATTGAATATGGAAGAATTTATATTTAATGATTTTTTCTACACTAATTATTAATATTTTTTATTATACTATTGCTTGTTTTCTTTGTTAATATGGTATAAAAAAATACTATTACATTAGAATAAAATATATGTATATTGGTAATTGAGCAATTTTTTTTTATATAATTTTACCAAATATTTAATATTAATCATTAATCAACCATTTACTATCACATATCAACTACATTCAGCAATATGTGCCTGAAATTTCGGTGACATATATTGAAGCACATTCAAGTTGTGCATAAAGCAAGCCAACTTCAATAAAAGAAGAAGAAGAAAGCAATTATTATTTTTTTCCTTTTTTTATGGAACAGTGATTCAATATGGTGCATATCATACCCTCGTATCTGAATTGTCGATTTTTTTAAATCTATTTAATTGTACGGTTCAAATATATGAGTGTTACATGTGTAAACACACCGTATTTTAATTCCAAATTGTGACCATAAAGAGAAAATATTTCTAGTAAAAGCACTTTTTCAAAATAATATTTATTTGAGGGATATTTTCCTTTTGATGATTAGGTTGGTGAGAAAAGTTATATTCTGAAGACTGGTAGAATAATTCCTTTTATTAAGGAGCAATTAGTTGAAGATGCTTCAATCACCACACGCACCTTCCGGCCATCACATGACAACCACATTGCCATATACATTATACTTTTCTTTTCTTTTCTTTTCTTTTCTTTTTTTAAATATCCATCTTAACTTTAATATTTATTTATATTATATCATTGTACTTTTTAAAAATTGACATTATAATTCATATTTTTTATATTATTTATATTATATCCAATTTAAAAAAAATTAACAAAATTAAAATACACGCTCTATTAATTTTATGTAAAATTAATTTTAAAATGATTATAAGGTTAAGATATGAATTATAGGTTTCAAGAGTTTATTAAAAAAATTAGATCGTATAAAAAAAGTTACGTTATCATTTAGTTACCTATATTTTTAAAAATTTAGATATGCATATATTGGTATAAAATCGTATATCTTTATTTTATTAAATAAAAAATAATTAAAAATTAAAAAATATTTTTTTAATTGATCCAAAAAATTTAATAAATAATTATAAATAATTTGAAAAAGATTTTTTAATTTTATCTTAATTATTTTATATTTTAATTCAAAAAATATTTTAAAATTTTTTATCTATATTAATTTAAAAACGCTAAAAAAAATGCAGAACCTGATTCCGTATACTTTACGGTAAATAACTGCTGAAAACTCCTACAGCCACGTATTGTTAATTTCAATTTCTGTGTGTCCTTGCAATCGTACTTGACATATATGTCCGTATATATTCCTTCAACGACTCAAAAACAGTAGTTACATTTTCTTACACATATTAAATAAAATCAATTAATTTAATTAAATCAATATTTTAAATACGTCCTTGCATTAACTATAGATATATTAATATAATAAAAAAATCATAATCATATTTGTTAATTATATCTTCGTTAAATAGAAATGTATTAGATATTTAATAAGTTATAAAATAAAAATAAACTATATAATTTCAGAAAAATAAAAAATTAGATTATTTATATCTATTTTTTTTCTATTAATTTTCAGTATTTGGTTAAACTCTTTTAAATTTACAGAATAAACTGATTTAAAATTAGACACCATCTTATCCATAATTGCAAATCCACCTTATAAATGATATAAATTTCATCTACAAAATAAAAATTAAAAATAAAATTTCATTTAAGAAAATTCAAATTCGTTTGCTTTTTTTTTTACTATCTTTTAATTAGGTATAATTTCATTACTTATCTTCCATCACCTATATATATATATATATATATATATATATATATATATATATATATATATATAATAAAGCTAATCCCAGAGTCAAAGATCTTGAAAGGGAGTATAGTCCAAAAAAGAGAAATGATAAAAGGTCTCACATGCTTGTTTTCTTCAGAGCGTACAGTCATCACTTCATGTCCTTATCATCATATATTCTTTAGTTCAACTATCTTTGTTCTTGAAAGGATTAAACCCACATGACGCCAAAATCATGTAGATTAATTAATTTATTGTAAATCTCATTTCGTAATATGAAATTCATTACATAACATGACACATGTTGAAATTAAATGTAATTAATTAATACAACAACAAATAAAAATGAGAGAAGAAAAAGAACATAAGTATTTAATGTAGTTCGGTCAATAATACCTATATTTACCTACAAGACAAATAGAATAAATTTTACTATAATAAAAGAAAATTTTATAACCACTAATTTAATTATCACTTTATGAATTCTATATTTTCTTAACTTCATTATATTTATATGCTTTCAAAATTATCTCACTTACACTAGTGATACTACATAGCTTATCATCTTTGTTTTGCCTAATAACTAAAGCCCAAAAGCCCAGCAAAATCGAGGATGTGAGGCCCCAGTCTTGGCCCTAATTGAATTATGGTAATTTAATGAGGATCATGATTCAATAAGGCAAAATGAAATTATTTTATATTATTAAAATTAAGTCACATGAGGGGTATTTTGATAATTATGCACATGTATAATGAAGTATAATTAGATTATAAGGAAGGATTCAATTGAATTAAACTAGAAGTTTTGGGGTTAAAATGTAAGAAATACAAGTTATTAGGGATTTAAAATGTATTAGGGTAATTTTGAAATTTTCTTGGTGAGATATTTACCCCACTCACTCTTTTAAGGCTTCATGGAGAAGGTGGAGATCGGATATAAAGTAGAGAAGGGAGTCGATCTCTCTCTCTGGTTCGGACTGAGGATTGAAGAAGGTAAAGTTTAGGGTTTATGAGTAGTATCTTAAAGGTAATGTCTCCCCTCTCATAGATCTTTCTAATCTTCTTTCCTTGATTTGAGTTATGGATATGGAGGATTAAAAAATCCTGTTGTTGCCACTATGTGTAAGGAGGAGAAATGAATCATCAGTAAAAGAGTTGGATCAGTGGGTTGAAAGAGGAGATAAAGCTTCAATAGCAGGTATGGGAATTAGGTTTATTGTACTGTGTTAGAGAATACGTCCTAGAGCCCATATAATAGGGATGTATTTCATATGTATGAACTCATATTCTTAATAAAAGGCATCATTCATTTATTAATGCTATGTTTAAATACATGAGTTTGTAAATTTTAAATTAATAAATGAATTCCTAGATATTATAAACACAGTGCAAATGCAATCATGAAAGTGTTCATGATGTGAGATGTCTATTACATGCAAATGTGATAATATCTAAATATTCATAGTCATAGAATTAACAAGATAGGATATTGTTAATTTGGTCAGACTAGCACATGTTATGCTTCTTGAATAGTTCAAGCAGTGGTTCTCATAACTGTGATTATGGAAGACAATCAAAGCTAACATATGGATGCTTGTTAGAAGAATAGGTTCAGTGGAGACCTTCAAAGAGAATCCTCACATGGATATTAAATCTATGTCAGTGAGGAATCTCTTCATAGTGATTGTGCAAGTATCCTTAGACTTGAGATCACCAAGGTTATCTTAAGTAGCAAGTAATATATTTTGACTCTATAACCGATTACTTTCCAACTGGGAGTGAACATAGTTAGAAGGTTGGGTATATCATGATCTACTTAAAGATAGTTGAGTGATTGACAAAGGATTCACCATCTCAGATTTATTAAGAGAAGTTATCTCGCTTGATTCTATAATTGCTGGGAATTATCGGTTATATGCATCACATATATAAGCGAAATTTTAAATTTTTAACCAATAGATCTTATCTTGCCATTAATTTACAATATAAATACAATGAGAATAAGAAAAAATCAACTTTAATTTTTGTTAAACAGTTGATTTTTCTTCTTACCGGATTGTCGCAAACCACAGTATCCAAAGTCAAGTATTGGGTCACAATTAAGACAAAAAATCATACCAAAATTAAAAACCAAACAATAAGCAATTCAATTTGGTTCATTTTTTATTTAACTGGTTCGCTTTTGATTTTTGAATGTATCGAGTAAACGTTGACTTTTTTGATCTTTGTACTTAAAATTTATAATTGACATCTTATATAACTCATTATATTGGTTTGTTTGATTTTTTTCAGTGATCTGAGTCAATTTTAACTACAATTAAATTTGGTCAAACATATTATTCACTGCAAAACTGTAATTAGGATTTTAATTTTAGTTTTTAATGCCTTAAAATGGATTTATTTTTAACTCAATTTTGATTTTCATATTTGTCTCAAATAACATTATTCATAGCATGAACAAAATAATATTTATGTCTGGAGTGGCACTAATCATCTCGAAAAGTACTATTCACGATTCAGAATGTATTATTCACAAATTCAATATTTTCACAGCATTATACTCTGTCCCAAATTTGATATGTTATGATTTGATAAGAGAAAAATCAATAAAACATAGTTGAGTAGCGGCAAATGCATCGGTAATAACTTAAGATGGTGGATGAAAAATGAGTAATATAACCATGATGAATTAAGGCATGAAGCAAAAAAAAAAAGATCGAAAAAGGAAATATGCAAAGAATAGACGGTTTTTGTTTCTCTTCATTTTATTTTTTTGCAACTCAAAATTAATTCAAACAATTAGATATTTTACTTTTTTCTTCAATTAAATCTAGTGTTCGTATAAAATTGGAATTTAAAATATTAATAAAATGGTATAGTGTTAATATATATAAACTTTAATTTATAAATAAATATGATATAAAAAATTAATGAAAAAAAACAGGTAATGGGTTCAAATCGAGTTGGGTTTCAGGTATTTTTAAATAAATTTTTTGAATTTCGAATTTGATTTAAAATTTTCAAATTATTTGAATTTGATTAAATAATTTTTTTTTTCAAATTAATTTTGAATAAATTTGAATCAAATTTTAGATCATGTCAGACATTGCCGGGTCTTGTCTCTAGTAGCCACCTTCCCTAGCCCAAATATATAGTTTAAAAAGTAACCATTGAGTTCATAATGTTTGACGGGCATTGGAATTAAAGTATTTCTTCCATAATTGTTTTTAAAACTAATAAAAAAAAAGTCAAATTCTCATTCAAACAATAATGGGCTTCAATTTTCATTTAACATTTAATATAATTTAAAATCAAAAACAAATTATTAATAATAATATTCAATATAATAATATTTTTTAATTATACAAGTTATAAAATAAAAATTTGAAATTTATTTAATTTTAACCTAGCTATGAATAGATGAATTTAATTAAAATGCTACAAATGTTAGTGTATTAATTATTAAAATTTAAATGGTAAATTTCTAGTTGTAAATTGGCTCACACACCATAGGTGTTTTGAAAGGTTGTGCAATTAGAAAAAAAAATGTAATTTTAATTTTTTACTAAGCTAATAAGATTAATTTATATTTTAAGGAGCCAAAAAAATATATGTTCGTTACAATGTTTGGTCTGAGTGTTAGTGAGTTTGTATTACATTAAGTAAGATTTTAGATTTAAAGAAGTATAGGTACTTCATAATAATTAAATATTGTGCATGGAGAGTGCACAATTAGGAAGATTGTACCGAGGGATGATCACGGGACGAGAAATCCCTGATTCTGATGGGGACCTGATCAGAACGAGACGGAAAATATCCGAATTTTTCCCTCGTAGGGACGAAGACAGGAGGAAAAAATCTCCGATGTGTATTTCGGGACGGAGACAGGGAATGGGGTATCCGTTCCGTAAAAAATAATTTTTTTTAATTTTAAAATATAATATTTTATAAATAATTAAAATTAAAATTAAAATATAACTTAATTTTATAATTATTAAGTTTTAAATTATACTTAATTTTAAATTTATCAATGGTTAAAATTTACATCAATTTAAATTATTATTGATTTTAAAATTTTTATTTATTAAATATTATATTTTAATTTTAATTATTTATAAAATATTATATTTTAAAATTAAAAAAAATTATTTTTTTGGAGGGGGGGGAATTCCCTCCCTCTTATTGAATCGGGTGCGGGGACGGGGATGGTGGGGCAGTGAGTGGGGGTGCAATCCCCGACCCCACCCTGCCCCGTGAGCATCTCTAATTATACCTTATGTTACATAGGTACGGATAATGAATATATGTACATGTATGGATACAGGTACAAAATACAACATTTTTAAAAAATGGAGTAAGAATACTATAATTAATAATTATATTCCAAAAGAATAAAAAAAATTAAACTATAAATACTAAAATGATAAAAAAAATAATAACTCCAAATAATGAAAGAAGGCATTACAATATATATATATATATATATATATATATATATATATATATATATATATATATATATATATATATATATATATATATATATATATGGTTGAAATTTTGTATTGTAAATCTCAGTTGACTAATGAAGCATTATTATGAGTGCACGTTTGAATAAATACCATATTGAAATAATATATGATAATAAGTGCTTTAATTTATTCACAATTCGTTGACAACATATATTTGTATATTTAATTCGCTTTCAAAATATACGTTGACATGTATCGATTATGTTCTTACTTTCTTAGTTCTAAAATAATAATAATAATAACAACAATAATTTCACCATTTCATTATTGTTATAAACTATTTATAACTTTATATAATTCAAAATCTATGTCAAACTATCACCATATATATTAAAACATGCAAAAATATAATTTGCATCCAAGTCACACCTATGGGTACATACGGGGTACGAGTACCTGAAAAAAAGAAAAACAAAAAGAAAACTTATCATATTTGTATTTATGTGTCTATGGGTGAGCATAGACCGTTTAACCGGTCTATTAACAATTTTATTAAATCAGTCAATTAATTTCGACTAATTGCTATATCGATTTCGGTTTTTAACTCGATTTTTCGGATCGATTTATTTGTTAACCACTAAAAAATTTTAATATATAAATTAAATAAATTATGCAATTTGTAATATTATTTTTAATAGTTAAAATGCTTTAGAAATGAAAAAAATAAATTAAATACAATATCCATTAAAAGAATTAAAATACAAATAAAATTTTCATAATTAATTATAAAAATTAAATATATTCAATATGAAACTAATATCGAAGTGTTAATTATGCGCATATAATTAATAAATAATAATAATAATAATATAATTTTAATATTTATTTACTAAAAATATGTATTTTAATAATATTTTAGGAAGTTATATATCATAATATTTATAAATTATACAAATATTGAAAAATATAAGTATAAATTTAACATATAATTTATAAAATATATATATATATATATTAATTTTGAATCGGTTCGATTAATTATCGATTTTTAAAAGTAAAAATTATAAATTTAAATTTTTAATTCGATTGACCTAAAATTTGATTTGATTTTGGATAGATTTTTCAAAATTTCTATTTTTGTGCTCATCCCTAATGTGTGCCCTACAAGCAACAGTACCAAGCACGGACGTAACCTGTACAGATACGTCGTTCAAGTAGAAGTATTGGTGGTTTTCAGGCTGGAAACTGGAAGTTCGTAGAAAAAAGATGATTAATTAATTTTAGATTTTTAATATAAGTGCCATTATGTATTTTTTCAAAGGGCTCAGCCGGAATTGCACCTTCTCCCAATGAATATTTAAGGTGGCCATTAGCCTTTCTTTATTGGCACAACAAAAGAAATGCAGAGGCAGGTCAAATACCATTTGATCTTGCTCTCTGTTTCTGTAGTATCTTGCTTTGGCAACTATGAAGGCTCTTCTGATTTAGTTGATGTCGAGTACCATATGGGGCCAGTCCTAGCTTCTCCTATTAACTTGTACATTATATGGTATGGTCACTGGAACCAAAACCACCAATCAACTATAAGAGATTTCATATATTCCCTCTCTTCTCCATCTCCTAATCACCCTTCAGTTTCTGATTGGTGGAGAACAGTTAATCTCTATACTGACCAAACAGGGTCAAATGTAACAGCAAGCATAGTGCTTTCAGGGGAGTTTTACGACTCTGCACACTCTCATGGTGGGTATCTAAGTCGTATATCAATTCAATCTGTGATTAAAACTGCTGTCAACTCTCACCCAAACCCGTTGCCTCTTAATCCCCATAATGGGTTGTATTTAGTTCTAACTTCTGGTGAAGTTCAAGTGCAAGACTTCTGCAGAGCAGTGTGTGGGTTTCACTATTTCACATTTCCAACAATAGTTGGTGTGACCGTGCCATATGCTTGGGTTGGGTATAGTGGAGATCAATGTCCTGGGTTATGTGCATACCCATTTGCAATGCCTAAGTACCCACCAACCAGAAATGGAGGAAATTTGATGAAACCACCAAATGGGGATGCAGGTGTGGATGGAATGGTGAGTGTGATTGGCCATGAATTAGCAGAAGTGGCAAGTAACCCACTTGTTAATGCTTGGTATGCTGGAGATGACCCAACTTCACCTACTGAGATAGCAGATTTATGTATGGGTGTGTACGGGAGTGGTGGAGGAGGTGGGTATGTTGGAAATGTTTATAAGGATTATTGGGGAGATAGGTATAATGTCAATGGTGTTAAGGGCAGGAAGTTCCTGCTTCAATGGCTATGGAATCCAGCCAAAAGGAGATGCTTTGGCCCCAACTCTTTGGATTAAAATGTGTGTTTCGTACATATTATTTTATGTAATTTCTTCTTTTACTTTCTCTATGCTTTTGTTGTTGTTGTTGTTGGAGAGATTTTATTGATACTTTGCTTCCCAACTTCACAACTACTTGCATAGCATTGAAGATTGGTTCTTCAATTCACAAAGAATATAAATGGATTTGTACGGAAGGCATTTGCTTGTTGAACCTTTTTTTATACAATTTGACATTTATTGAGTGTATGGTTTGTGATATATATATATTTTAATATATTCTACAATAAGGAAGCCAAAGTCCAGCAACTTACAGGCAGAAGAAGGTATATATCTCCAACCGGCTCATTATTATAAAATATTTCTGTACAGTCTCTTGAATTATCCATGGTTATTAAGGTCGGCTTTTTTCTTTTTAGATTTTTCATTTAGGGCAGCTACCCATTGTTTTTGAAAACCAACCAGATCTGCCAGTAACCACAAATCAGCAGTCCATACATTCTGGTTGAATAAAAAAACCGAGAGCTGTTAAAAATGGGAAAAAAAGTTTCTCTAACACTTATCTATAATTAAACTTCATTTAATTGCAAAATTTAACCACTATTCATCCACCTTTCAATTTATTTTTTTTTATTTTACAAAATTAGTATCTAAATTTCACTGGAATTTATTATTAATTTAAATTTTACTCAAATCTAACTTGAAAAATTAGAATAAAATACGTCTCCTAATTAAAAACTAACAACATCAAATGAACAAATTAATACATTTATCTTTATTACACAATAAATATCTCTAGATTAATGGTTGATAACAAATGGAATTTTTAAATGTATTCTTACCTTTTCTACAGTGTTGGGCACACCACATTTTCATATTTTTATATAAATAATTTTTATTTAAAAAAAAGCAAAAAATCCGACATTTTCATATTTTTATATAAATAATTTTTATTTAAAAAAAAAGCAAAAAATCCGATTGAGCCGATCCAACAAAGCCCAATTGGCAGTCCTGTTCAATGGGCCAGTCTGGTTTTAAAAACATTACCAACATCAATGCAGCTCATCAATCCACCAATCTTCTCCAAGGAATATAACCATTTAAAAACAAAAATTGGAGACCGAACAATTTGTTCCTTTTTATAAGCCTGTCCAAGACAAATTTTAATTAAACAAAGTGGAAGCTTTCGTACAGCACTCATCATAAACAGGTACCACTCATAGAGCAAAGGAAGAATGTAGCACTTGTCAGAAAGGAGAAGCAAATTGGTGCATTTTCGTTATAATACAACAGGTAGTAATTCACCAAATCGACTCGTGTACATTGGCTCATCCTTTCCAACCATTTAAGGAACTAAACGTTGTCCAAAAATTGTAAGGACATTAGTTTGAAGTCTATTTTCTCCATCCCCCCTCTAGTGCTGCTTACAAGGACCGGTTCCCTACTACATTTTCAGGCAATATCTGCCTTGAAACCCTTGGCTTGCTTCGTCTCCCAGTGGTTGTTTCCCGTGGAGCGACCGTGAGTCAGGTGGAGTAGCCCTATTCCACTCCATCTACCTCCTGAGACAATAACCCACTAGAGAATAGGAGGTTTCCCAGGCTGTGGCACAACGAGATGGCAATTTACCGTATTGATTATCACAGCTGCATTTAGGAGTGATCAATCTCACAAACACGAAATTGCATAAGAGAAGAAGATGGCAACTAGGGGGCTTAGTCTCTTACTCAAAAAATTGGCATTTTGCCATTACTTGGCACAACAAAACACGCGAAGAAAACTGTGTACAGTGACATGAACAGCCATCTTCGTTTTTCCAGCATGGCACTCCATTCTCTACAGAAACTAACATCTGAATATTTTGAGCAGCACCACTAGGAACTAGATGTTCTTTGATTTATCAGGATGCATCTCCCAGTTAGTCAAGTTTTTACAACATTGACAAGCTATGTGCAAATCACAACACATCATAGCATCGGATACAGGTATGATCAAGGAGCCGAGCCACAAGGCTTTGTGACTCTGGACTGAGAGCAGATGTCAAGCTGCTCCAGAAATGAAATGTCAGCGACTCGCTCAGAATCTTGTTGAAAAGAGAATCTTGCTGAGCCTTTTCACTCTCAGTTGCTGGTGCAGTGAAGTAGCTGTTTGCAATGGAAATACATCAAGTCATGCAAGAGGACAAATCCAATAATTTAAGTAGTTGATCTGGCATAAATTTCATAGCTAGAAATGTAAATTTAAAACATTTTCTTTTGTAAGAAAATAAAAGTAATGATTATGTGGCCAAACTGTAAAATAAACATATCCTAGATAAGCAAGTTAGACTATATTCGTGCAAAACTACCCAGAGTGAAATTATGAAATCCAATTCTAATCATGCATTTCTTGCTTACATTACTTACTATTACTGTAAGAAGCCAGTCAAATTATTGCAAATCATTGGTGCGGCATATGCAGTTGTCAAATCAAACACAAACCCCACACAACCAAGACCTACTACATGAAGTTCAGGATGATCCCTTTTCCACATGCGACCAGCCATTACATAATTGTGGCTGCAACCATCAGGTCACGCATGCATACCATTGAAAGCAACAACACATCAAAAAACAATCTAGATGTGCAAAATGGAGCATTTAACTATCAATCAAGGGAGGAAAAGAAAAACAAAGGTGGAAGAATTCTTACAACCAGGACAAAGGTATTCTTTCAGAATTTTTATTCAATCCAATCAAGGTCACAGGAAAAAAAAAAAAAAAGGTTTCTGAGTAATATCCCAGTTCCAATCCAAATTTCATTAACATTAATCTCATAAACCAACTTAGCCAGGTTAATCAAACTGTTTCCTCAAAAAATTCCAAAAATCAAACAAAGATCTTACTAAAC
>JBBPFJ010000906.1:0-37805 GCA_037975025.1 Excoecaria agallocha
AAATTTTGAAATAGCTTTTCCTAATCGACATAACATCCAGATCGGGGTATTTATCCCAGTCTCCTAAGACTAATGATTTTATTCTGATCAACGAACATTCCGATCGATGTATCTGTCCCAATCTCCCAAAGATTGATGATTTTATTTCGATCAATGTATCTATCCCATTCTTCCAAAGACTGAAAATTTTTATTCCGATCGATGAATATCCCGATTGATGTATCTATCCTAGTCTCCCAAAGACTGATGATTTTTATTTTGATCGATGTATCTCTTCCGGTCTTCCAAGATTAATGATTTTTATTTCGAACGATGAATATCATGATCGATGTATTTATCCCAATCTTCCAAGACCGATGATTTTTATTCCGATCGAAGATTATCCGAATCGATGTATTTATTCCAATCTCATAAGACTAATAATTTTATTCCGATCGATGTATTTAGACCAGTCTTCCAAGATTTATGATTTTTTGTAACACTCTCCTTTAACTAAATACATAATATAATTTCTTTATTCCTCCTAATGACCTTATAATGTCTAGTTAAATTATTAAAAATTTTGGCAGCATAACGCCTAAAAATTTAAAATCCCAAAACCTATAAAGTCAAATTGCACTTCCTATTTCAATCCTCCTTATACCCAAACTCCATTCAATCAACTCAACACTTCTAATTCCAACAATTACCCAACATTCATCAAATATCATCACATCTCAAATAGTAGGCATATAGAATTTAATTTGCACAACCATACTTGATTTCAATTAACCTTACATAATAATTTACAAATCTTAATTATTTTACATAACCAAAGTAATACAACAAAAATTCTTAGGTACATGCCATAACTTCTGCTTTCTCACTGTAAGTCTCCCTGCACCTGTCCCTACGGGCAGTCAAAATAAAGCTACACGCTGAGCAACATAGTCGCTAAGTGTTAGATGCAATTACATAAAATTTCAACTAACTAAATATTATTAATTAATTTAACTCAAATTATTATTTTATTATTTTTTTAACAAATGCAATTTATTCAATTTACTCAATTTCTATTTATTTTCCTCCATTATTTAGTTTGAATTATTATAATAATAAATTTTCTTATTTTATTTTAACTATTTACTAAACTTTATAAAATTTTCAATTAAGTCCCTAAGTTAACTTTTTCTACAATCTTACTTCAATTTTGACCCATTTGACTTTATTTGACTTATATTTGATTTCGAGTGTACAAATTACATTTTAATCCTTCAAATTCCTCAAGGATGGCAAATTTACAATTTAGTCACTAAATTTTTAACAAATAACGATTTTACCATTTTTTCTTCATTTAGCCGTTTTAACTTCCTTAATCACTCTTTTTTGTCTCAAATGATCATTTTACCCTTGCTTAATTGCATAAATTACTAATTTGCCCTTAATTATCATATTGATCTCATTTTTTCACATTATTTATTTCTTATTTATTAATATGGCATAAACTTCATCATAATTACTCTTTTATTCCAGTTTTATGCAAAATTACCCTTTTGCCCCTAGGTGACACTAGTGGAGAACCACGAACTGGATAAACGGGATGTAAATATGGTGTATTGGAGGGATCGTATAGCTAGGTACGATACCAAAACCCTAGCACTGATTTATATAATACGTCGGCTATCCTGTCTCATATCTCAAGGTCATTTCTGATGACAAATATCTCATATACTCATGGTATCCCATAGAATAAATTTCTATGGCTAGCCATACTATCCAAAGAGCTGGAATTACCCACTATACACTAAGGGCATCATTAAATTTTATCTTTTCTTACTTTTCTATATTATTAATTATTCTTATTATTTTATTTTAATGACATTATGTTCTCAAACTTATTCAATTAAACTCAATAATTGCACATTCATCATAAGAGAGCTTTATATCATAAGAATTTAACCAAAATATATTACTTTAATTAAAGTTACTATTCGGCCATCAAAGAACTTCCCACTTACAATTTGTTCTTTGTTCCAAACTAATGTCCTACATTATTTTATATCCATTTTAAGTCACTATACGGTGGTAGATGGTAGTTACACATGAAAATTCACAAGTTTCATCAACTTTTTACATTATGTAAATATGACATAATGATTTTTAGTAAGCATTTTTTAGCTCATTTAACATATTTTCATTTCTCATACACTAAATTAATTAAATAACACTAATTGCCTAAATTTTAACTATCTTACATTAAGGTACCTTTAGTACCCTAATTCGACCACTAAGATAAGTACCACTTAATGTTTATTTTTTTATTTATTTAAGTCTCTAATTACTTATTTTATCATATTATCAATTAATATCAAGTTAATTCACTGTCTCAAGCCCTATCACATAGTTACATAATAGAAAAATTAGGGAAAATTAAAGTAAATTAGTGAAATTAAAGGTATTTTTCATCCACTAACCTCCAAATGGCTGGAAAATAGCTTATCATACCTTCTCATTTCCTTTATCCTTGCAAACTTGCCTTTCCCCTTCTATTAAAATTAAAAAGAAGAAATCATGAGTTTTTGCTTTAAGATTAAGCCATTTAAAGCTATAAATCATATAAATTCTCCCACATATCTCATCTAATTCTTACAAAATCATAAAATTTCTTTTACTTTCTCTTACCTTTTATCTTGAAGTTCTCGGCCTCCTTTTGATACCAACTCCTTACTAAGTTAAAGAGGGAGAAATATATGATAAAAATTTTAGCTCATTCTGACTTCATTTCAATATACTTTTAGCTTTGATGGCTTGTGCAACCCTTCCGAAACCAGAAATTACAGAATTGCCAAAATTGCTATTTTTCAGTTTTCTAAGTGTCACTACACTACTTATGACATGTATATGAAATTTTAAGTCAATCGGAGATCTCCAGGGTCTCCAAATGTTCAATCAAAGTTCCAATCGAACCTACGCCGATTCAAGAAATTTTTCTTCGTTTACCCTTTTGGAGGCCTATTTGACCTCAATTTTCACTCGAATTGTACTGTTATACTCCATTTAACATATACTTTCATATTTTATATTAAACTCATACTGCCCATCGGGTAATCCAATCTCAGGTTTCTCGGTTTGGGCATGATTAACAGTATATTTTTTTTAAATTTTCTATTCCACTCAACTCTAATTACTCTAAGACTCGATATAGGTTAACTATTCAAACTCTACACATGTCATGCATGGAAATTACAAATTTGGGGGTGTTATAGTACTCTCCCTCTAAATAAAAATTTTATCCTCGAAATTTACCTGAGCTGAATAGGTGAGGATATTGTTGTCTCATGGCTTCCTCAGGCTCCCACATAGCCTCTTCTACATTATGGCGTGTCCAAAGTATTTTGACCAAGGGGATTTGTTTATTTCGCAATTGTCTGATTTTCCAAGCTAAAATCCATATCGATTCTTCATCATATGATAAATCAGACCTTAACTAAAGTTCCTCCAGTGAAATGACATGGAAAGGATTTGAATGGTATCTTCGTAGCATTGAGACATGAAATATATCATGGATCCTTTCTAATTCTAATGGCAGCTTTAATATGTAAGCCACCGGTCCCATACGTTGTATTACTTCATAAGGACCAATGAATCTGGGACTGAGCTTACCTTTCTTGTCGAATCGAAAAACTTTTCGCCAAGGAGAGACTTTCAAAAATACCTTGTCTCCCACATTAAACTCTATGTCCTTTCTTTTCAAATCTGCATATGATTTCTGTCGTTCTGTGGTTGCTTTTAAGTTATCTCGGATTAACTTCACTTTCTCTTTAGTTTCCTTGATCAAATCTGGCCCTACTAGTCTGCTTTCAATTAATTCTATCTAGCATAGGGGTGTCTTGCACTTTCTCCCATACAATGCTTCATATGGAGCCATTTTCATACTAGATTGATAGCTGTTGTTGTAAGCAAACTCTGCCAGTGATAGATACTTCTCCTAACTGCCACCGAATTTCAAAACACAACATCATAACATATCCTCCAATATCTATATTACCTACTTAAACTGACCTTCTATCTGTGGATGGAAAGCAGTGCTATAGTCCATGTGGATTCCTAGTGTTTTCTAAAGCTTTTGCCAAAATCAGGAGCTTAAATCGTGGATCCCTATCTGAAATTATAGAAATGGGCACACTATGAAGTCTCACAATCTCATTTATATAGATTTCTGCAAGTCTGGATAAAGGAAAATCTGACCTTACAGGAAGAAAATGAGCTGATTTGGTTATTCTGTCAACTATCACCGAGATGGAATCATGTTGCTTCCTGGTAAGTGGCAACCCAGATACAAAATCCATAATGATTCATTTTCACTTCCATTCTGGTATGGTAATGGGATGCAGTAAGCCTGAAGGAACTTGATGCTCGGCTTTTACCCATTGACAAATCAAACATTTAGTCATAAAATCAGATATTTCTCTCTATATACCTGGCCACCATAAAAGTGTCTTCAACTCCTGGTACATTTTGTTACTGCGTGGATGCATGGCATAATGGCTTCTGTGTGCTTTAGTCATAATATTCTTCTTCAGCTCTGCATCATTTGGTACACAAATTTTGCCTTTATAATACAAGCAGTTATCATGACCTAGAGCAAACTCACTACTTTTGCCAGCCTGAACTTAAGGATGAGAAATGATAGAAGCTAATATGTCATCATGTCGTTGAGTAGCTTTCACTTGCTATAAAAGATTGGACTTCAATTGCATTTCAACTACTAGTGCCCCATCTTATGCCACATCTAGCTTCACTTTCATTGCTCGCATTGCTATCAAGTATTTTCTGCTAAGAGCATCAACTACTACATTTACCTTGCCAGTGTGATAGTCTATCAAGCAATCATAGTCTTTGATAAGCTCCAACCATCTTCTCTGCTTCAAGTTGAGCTCCTTCTGTGTAGGGAGATATTTCAAGCTTTTATGGTCAGTATAGATGTAATATTTCTTCCCATAAAGATAATGTCTCCAAATCTTCAAGGCAAACACGATAGCTGCTAACTCCAAATCATGGGTAGGGTAGTTCCTTTCATGTTGTTTTAGCTTCTTGGATGCATAAGCTACAACCTTCCCTTCCTGCATAAGCACACACCCTAACCTATTTCGGGAGGCATCACTATAAATAACATAATGTTTACCTGAAGTAGGCTGAGTAAGTACAGGAGCTTCTGTTAACATTCTTTTCAAATTTTCAAAGCTTTCTTGGCATCTTTCAGTCCATTCAAATTTGGCATTCTTTTGTAGTAATTTGGTGAGTGGACAAGCTATCATGGAGAATCCTTTCACGAACTGCCTATAATAACTAGCTAACCCAAGCAAGCTTCGAAGTTCTGGAACATTTTTGGGTGGTTGCCATTCAAGAATAGCTTCAATCTTCTTGGGGTCTACCTCAATACCTTTTTGCTGACACTACAGGGCCAAGAAAAGCAACTTCATTTAGCCAAAATTCACACTTGCTGAACTTGGTATATAACTGTTTGTCTCTCAAGGTCTACAACATATTCTCTAATGTTGATCATGCTCCTCAGGTGTCTTGGAATATACCAAGATGTTGTCAATGAATACCACCACAAACTGATCCAAGTAAGGATGAAAGATGCGGTTTATTAAATCTATGAAAGCGGCTGGGGCATTAGTGAGGCCAAATGGCATGACTACAAATTTATAGTGCCTATACCGCGTGCGAAATGTAGTTTTGGGGATGTCTTCTTCTTTCACTCCGTGCTGATAATAGCTTGATCTCAAATCAATCTTAGAGAACGTGATGTCACCTTTTAATTGATCACATAAATCATCAATTCTGGGCAATGGATATTTGTTTTTGATGGTGACTTTATTCAACTGCCTGTAGTTAATACAAAGTTTGAGGGATCCGTCCTTCTTCTTCACAAATAGCACTAGGGCTCCTTAGGGAGACACGTTAGGTCGAATGAAACCTTTTTTTTAATAGCTTTTGTAATTGAATCTTCAACTCATTTAATTTTGTTAGTGCCATGAGATAATGAGCCATTGCAATAGGTGCTATACCGCCGGTAGAATATCAATTGAGAATTCAACTTCCCTTGCAGGTGGTAACCCTGGTAGTTCATCAGGAAATACATCAGGAAAGTCTTGTATTGTAGGTACATCACTAACTTGTAGCTTCTCTGATTTTACATCAGTCACAAATGCTAAATAAGTTGCACATCCCTTTTGAATGCATTGATGTGCTGCAGTAGCTGAGATGATATTGGATAGGAAGTCAGATCTTTCTCCTACCACTATAATCTCTTTTTCTTCTAAGGACTTTAAAGTAATTCTTTTGGCACGACAATCAACTATCACTTGATGCTGATGAAGCCAATCTATTCCCAAGATAACATCAAACTCGTGGAATTGGAGTTCAATCCGATTCGCAGGAAAAATGGCCTGTTGTATCTAGATAGGACAACCCTTATATATCTTGTTCATTACCACACTGTATCCCAATAGGTTGCTTACCAAGATATCTTAATCTAATGGTGCTTTTTCTAACCCTTTTCCCCGTGCAATTCTTGTGTTCAAGTAAGAATGCGTAGATCTTGGATCTATTAATGCATAAATAACATCATTAAAGAGGTAAAATTTACCTATAATCACATTCGAGGCATCCCGATCCTCCCGTGCTCTCACTGTATATGTCTTGGCATGGGAAGGCCTATCAGTAGCTGGTGGAGATGAAGCACTACCCCTAGTAGAAGCAGCTCCACTGGGTCCTCCCCTACCTCTACCTCGGGCTGCTGGAGCGGCTGATCTACCTATAGAAGTTTGAGCAGCTGTAGTAGTGGTCCGTGGTTATTCCCATGGACAATCTCTCTAAAAATGCTCCCTGGATCTGCATCTCATACAAACACCCATCAACCTCCAGCACTCACCTAAATGGCGACATACACAGTGCTTGCATACTGATACCTCATATCTAGTTGGACCCTGTCCTCTGGAAACATTACCAACTTATGGCATAAATAGTACTGGTCGGGAAGTAGTATGCTGACTGGCTACCAACATATCCATAATCTCCTGAGGGGGAGCTGTAGTGGAACTCCTGGCTTAGTTACTAGAATTGCCTACACCCCTGGAAAATGGTCTCCTCCTTTGTTGAAAACAAGCCTTTCTACTATCTTCTTCCTACTGGATAGCCTCCATCTTGATAGCAGCATCAACCAATTCTTTCTTGTTTGTATATTCTTTGATGGCTAATACCTTTCTTAAGTCATTATGTAATCCCTGCTCAAACAACTAACACATCTTCTCTGGCGGGAATTGAAAGTCTCTCATGTAGAAGCTCAACCGTTCAAACTCCTGATAATATTCTTGTATAGTCCAGGTGCCATGGCGAAGTTGCCAAAATGCCTCCTCCATAGCTCTCTGAAACTCTCTACCCACATATTTATCTCTGAACTGGTGGTAGAAGTAGTCCCAAGTGATCTGTTCTAGTGGAGTATGGTGCCTAACTGTGTCCCATCATACATATGCAGGACCCTGAAACAGTGCCACTGCTCCCTCTAATTTCTCCTCTGGTGGGCTATGGGTAATCTTAAATAGTCGCTGAACTTTATTAATCCATTCCTCAGCTTCTGGAGCCGTTATCAGATCCTGACCATTGAAATCTTCTGCACCTAACCGTTTAAGTCACTCTAGAATAGATCTTTTGGGTGGCGGATGTGGTGGTTGTTGTTGAGGCTGAGTAGGGGCTGTAGCTTGAAATCGTTGAAAAAACTCTGCCATCATCTGCATAAAATCAACTAGAGCAGAGGGTAGAGGTGCCTAAGTTACTGGTATAGGGGTAGGAGTAGGTTGTATAGGCTGCTGAGCTCTAGTACTTGGAATTAATTCTGGTATTTCTAGACTTGCTGAAGCTTCACTTTCAGCATCACTTGCCAACTCAGCAATTTGTCAAGATCCAGAAGTCATAACCAACATTGAAATAAGCAAAGGACAGGTAAGATTCAAATTCCAAATTTATAACACATTTATTTGGCATGTACATTTATCCAATCATTTATCCCATTATATTATATATTCTCACTTTGATCCCATTATATTATATATTCTCACTCTGATCTTAGGACCACCTAAAAACCATGCTCTGATACCATTAAATGTAACACTATCCTTTAACTAAATACATAATATAATTTCTTTATTCCTCCTAATGACCTTATAATATTTGGTTAAATTATTAAAAATTTTTGCGGTATAATGCCTAAAAATTTAAAATCCCAAAACTTGTAAAAGTCAAATTGCACTTCCTATTTCAATCCTTCTTACACCCAAACTCCATTCAATCAACTCAACACTTCTAATTCCGACAATTACCTAATATTCATCCGACATCATCACATCTCAAATAGTATGCATATAGAATTTAATTTACACAGCCATAACTTGATTTCAATTAACCTTACATAATAATTTATAAATCTTAATTGTTTTACATAACTAAAATAATACAACAAAAATTCTTAGGTACATGCCACAACTTCTGCTTTCTCACTGTAAGTTTCCCTGTACCTATCCTTGCGCGCAGTCAAAATAAAACTACACGCTGAGCCACACAGTTACTCAGTGTTGGATGCAATTACATAAAATTTCACTAACTAAATATTATTAATTAATTTAACTCAAATTATTATTTTATTATTTTTTTAACAAATGCAATTTACTCAATTTCTATTTTTTTCCTCGATTATTTAGTTTGAATTATTATAATAATAATAATAAATTTTCTTATTTTATTTTAACTATTTACTAAACTTTATAAAATTTTCAATTAAGTCCGTGAGTTAACTTTTTCTACAATCTGACTTCAATTTTGATCCATTTGATTTCATTTGACTTTTATTTGATTTTCAGTGTACAAATTATATTTTAATCCTTCAAATTCCTTAAGGATGGAAAATTTATAATTTAATCACTAAACTCTTAACTAATTACGATTTTACCATTTTTTCTTCATTTAGCCATTTTAACTTCCTTAATCACTCTTTTTATCTCAAATTACCATTTTACCCTTGCTTAATCATGTAAATTACTAATTTTCCCTTAATTATCATATTGATCTCATTTTTTCACACTATTTATTTCTTATTTATTAATATGGCATAAACTTTATCATAATTACTCTTTTATTCTATTTTTTATGTAAAATTACCCTTTTACCCCTAGGTGACACTAGTGGAGAACCACGAACTAGATAAATGGGATACAAATACGGTGTACTTGAGGAATCTCACAGTTAGGTACGACACCAAAACCCCAGCACTGATGCATATAACACATCGGCTATCCTGTCCCATATTTCATGGTCATTTCTGATGACAAATATCTCATATACTCATGGTATCTCAAGGAATAAATTCCTATGGCTAGCCATACTATCCAAAGAGCTGGAATTACCCACTGTACACTAAGGGCGTCATTAAATTTTATCTTTTCTTACTTTTCTATATTATTATTTATTCTTATTATTTTATTTTAATCACATTATGTTCTCAAACTTATTCAATTAAATTCATTAATTGCACATTCATCACAAGAGAGCTTTATATCATAAGAATTTAACCAAAACATAGTACTTTAATTAAAGTTACTATTCGGCCATCAAAGGACTTCCCACTTACAATTTGTTCTTTGTTCCAAATTAATGTCCTACATTATTTTATGTCCATTTTAAGTCACTATACGGTGGTAGATGGTAGTTACACATGAAAATTTACAAGTTTTATCAACTTTTTACATTATGTAAATATGACATAATGATTTCTAGTAAGCATTTTTCAGCTCATTTGACATATTTTCATTTCTCATACACTAAAGTAATTAAATAACATTAATTGCCCAAATTTTAACTATCTTACATTAAGGTACCTTTAGTACCTTAATTTGGCCACTAAGATAAGTACCACTTAATGTTTATTTTCTTTATTTATTTAAGTCTCTAATTACTTATTTTAGCATATTATCAATTAATATCAAGTTAATTCACTATCTCAAGCCCTATCACGTAGTTACATAATAGAAAATTAGGAAAAATTCAAGTAAATTGGTGAAATTAAAGGTAATTTTCATCCACTAGCCTCCAAATGGCTGGAAAATAGCTGATCACACCTTCTTCTTTCCTTTATCCTTGCAAACTTGCCTTTCCTCTTCTTTTTCTTCTATTAAAATTATAAAGAAGAAATCATGAGGTTTTGCTTTAAGATTAAGCCATTTAAAGCTATAAATCAACTCTTCTAATCAATATCTACATGCTCATATAAATTCTCCCATATATCTCATCTAATTCTCACAAAATCATAAAATTTCTCTTACCTTTTATCTTAAAGTTCTTGGCCTCCTTTTGATACCAGCTCCTTACTAAGTTAAAGAGGGAGAAATTTTGAGTCTATTAAATTTTTAGGCTGGAAATTCAAAGAGAGGAAGCTTGATTGAGTGAAAAATGGAGGAAGGAGAGAGAGAAGGGTGTTTCGAATTTGCTAAAGAAAATGATGAAGATGATCAATTATTTAGGAGATTTTTAGATATTTTATCCCTCTTATATGGTGCTTTAAGTATACCAAAGAAGAGGCCAAGATTCATCTTACAGCTATTAAATTTAATGGCTCTAAATAATGCCACATTTCACTCATTCAAGCATGTACACACACTCTACTATCCTAAGCTTGAACACACATGATCAAAACTTCATAATAATGAGCCCCATGTATTCTCATGGTCAGATTCACGGTTTGGCCCCTTAAATGATCGATTTTGGTTTTTTACCTTGAAAATTGAGCTTTTGATCTGGAAGTTAGAATGCTCTGAAATTTTTCCCTGAGTGTCACAATATATTCAATGATATATGGTAAAAATTTCAGCTCATTATGACTTTGTTTCAATATACTTTTAGCTTTGAAGGCTTGTGCAGCCCTTCCGAAACTAGAAATTACAAAATTGCTAGAATGGTTATTTTTCAGTTCCCTGAGTGTCAATAAACTACTTATGATATGTATATGAAATATTAATTCAATCGGAGATCTCTAGGGTCTCTAAATGTTCAATCAAAGTTCTAGTCAAACCTACGCCGATTTAGGAAATTTTTCTTCGTTTACCCTTTTGGAGGCCTATTTGACCTTAATTTTTACTCGAATTGTACTGCTATACTCCGTTTAATATATACTTTCATATTTTATATTAAACTCATACTGCCCATCAAGTCGTCCATTCTTGGGTTTTTCTGTTCGAACATGATTAACGGTACATTCTTTTTAAATTTTTTGTTCCACTCAACTCTAATTACTCCAAGACTCAATATAGGTTAACTGTTCACACTCTACACGTGTCATGCATGAAAATTACAAATTTGGGGGCGTTACATTTTTTCCAATCAATGAATATCCTGATTGAGGTAACTTTTCTCGATCGGCGTAACATCTCGATCGATGTAGTTAAAATTCCAATCTCTTGATTGATGACTCACTTCATTAATGATTGATGCAAAGGAGCTAACAAAGGCGATCAAATGGCCAAATGCCTGTCAAGAAAATATCAGAGCCCAAATCTTCGATCTAAAGAATGATCGAACTGATTGAGGGGGGGACAAATGATAACACTCTAAAATAGTCAAAGTTACAAGGCTCACTAGCTAAGAGGCCCAAAATCTAAAGCCCAACAGGTGCCTCTCTTGGCCAACCTGCATAAGAAATAAGGCCGCTTGGTTAGACGGGACCTCTTTGATGTGACAAGGTCGCCTGACACACACCATCGTCAAAGTCACCATTGCTTATGCCATAGGCCATAACTACTTCAAAGTAGGATAATTTTTCAAGAATAATGTTCAACCTTTTTGGGCACTATAAATATCAGGTTCATTTCTATAGAAAGAGGACTTCCTCTCTCTCTAAATATGAATATTTTCTCTCTAATTTTTTTTTCAATTACTAAATTAAGCATCAGAGTGCTAACATCCGGGACAACCGGGCAAGCATCTTTTGTAAGGCTCGGCACCTCCATCTCGATCGGAATCTGCACACTAAAGCACGTCGGCTCCACTCTCTTATTCAAACTGAAATCTAGTCATTTTCTGTGATAATTTGAAATTCATCAGTATATATTAAAATTACTTGAAATCTTAAATAAATTTACCATCCCACAAAATATCCCCCAAATAATAAAGTATCCAGCTAATAATATTGTCTAAAATAACATTAACGATAAAGTTTAAATCAACACTAAAGGAGCAGTGGTGATGTCACTCTGAAGTAGAATCACCATGAGCTAATGAAAAATCATCATGTAAATGAATACCTTGCACAGCTGAAGGGGCACGTAACAATCCGAAATGAGAAACAAATTCCCAAAGGAAATAAATAAATAAATAAGGAACTAAAGAAAAAAATAATCTATTTTAAAAATCAACAGAATTGTTCTGAAAGGAAACGTATTAAGGTAAAAAAGCATAAAAAACCAAGACACTATTTGTGAAATCATAATTAAATTTAAAGACAAGGTTACCTTTTTCGAACTTTATATAACATATGCATATCATACACAAAATTGGAGAAGGCAATGCAAATTAATGGCACAATATGGACGAAGGAAGACTTCCACAGATTTTAGTTACAGTAAAATCTACCCAAAACACAATAGAAAGCGAGGAAATGAATACAGATTATATATCCAAATTTGCTATCAAAGTCCATAACAATCATTTTAATAATGAAATGCACCAACGAATGAAAAAAAAAATTAAAAGAAAAAGAGAAACGGAATGGAATTTTTTTAAAGCAAAAAAGTTCAACGGAACTTTGATAACTTCATTTCACAAGCAATTTAGGTATATATAATTTAAATTAGATCACCTTCTGGGAGCACGAGTATGTGTACTTGAAATGAAACATACATTGATACATGACATGCTACTATATATATATATATATATATATATATATATATATATATATATATATATATATATATATATATATATATATATATATATATATATATATATATATATATATATATATATATATATATATATATATATATATATATGGCAATTGTTTCAATATCTAGAAGGATTGTCCTAATCATTTACAAGTGGCAACAAGTGATTCCTAGGTAAGAATGGAGAAAAAGAAGGATTCTTGAATTGATTGGGGGGAAAGAAAGGGGGAGAATTCCAATATTTTCTGTTTAAAACAAATTGTCGAACACGATTTGAGTCTGTTCATTTGAAATAGAGAACCTTTTGTAAAGGTATTCCACAGAATGTGAACGACAGAAAATCTATTTATTACTGTTGTAATTATAAACAGTGCAACAGCTTATAGTTTAAGGTCAGAAAAACAAATATATATATATTGCAGTTTGTAACTGACACTATTTGTTCACAAGAATAAATTATTGTACATGTGGGGAGCAAATATGGCATTTTATCCAAAAAAATATTAGCAATTAAAAAATCCCCAAAAGAAGTCTCCTAAATGTTTTCCTGATACATATCTACTAATATTATTTAATCCGACCAAGCATGTCTTTGGTGTTTTGCTGTATATGTTATTCAGTTTCAGCTTCTTTCCAAATTTCTCTTTTACAAATTTTATACATGGAGCTGCTGATGTAGCCAAATATCTCAAATAATGAACCGAAGGGACCAAAGAGCTAATTGGTGTTTCTTAGTTTTCTCTTCTGGAACTTATTAAGAGAAAAAAAAAATTCAAACAAAACCCACAAAATATGAGTATGCAATTAGTCAAGAAAGACAAGCACTTTAATGCATGGAAGTGAGATGAGGGATTCTTGAAGTAGAAGAAGACAATATAATGTAGCAGAAAGATAGAGAAATTTTAGGTACTCTATATAGCACTTAAATTGATTTTTATTAACGTTCCAATAAACTTTTCTTTTCAACTAATCTCCATTAATTTTAATTTCAAAATCATTCTAATTTTAAAATTTCGTTGGCTAGAAAAATTCAGCATATTTTTAATTTTTAATTTTATAAGAACTCTGCAACTTGAAATAATTATATAACCCCTAAAAAATCAAGCATATGTAATTTATAGTAAAAATTCTTATTAGTTCTTTAAAAAATTATCAACTTATATCTTTAAATAATAGAATTATTAATTAAATTCTTTTAACTGGTTTCCTAAATTGTATTAAACCGATGCTTTTTATTTTAAACTAATTGAACTCTAAGAATACAAGTATAGTTCTAAAAAATTCTAAAGGAAATAAATTATAATTCTAACTGAATATTGATTAGCAAATTATTTTTTTATTTGAATAATAATTGTATTCATATTTAAGTTTTTTAATTAAATGTTTTATAATTAATTGTTTATTTAATTTTAAATTTATTTTTAAATGTTAAAATGTGTGGAAAAAGTTCTTTTTAGGTAATAACTACCCTATTTTTTTTAATTCATATAATAATCTTTCCTTAAAATTCCACACGAAAGCAACAAGAAATTTGTTTGTAGAGTTATGTTCAAATTACCATACTTACTTGCATATATGGGAAAAAAGAGATAATCCTTAAGTATCAATAAAAAAAATTCACAATAACTTAATTTATCAATAAAATTTTATCCGAATGATATTTTCAATGGTGGCTTTGTGTAATGCTGCTAGGTGCGCAAAACTCGACCCAAAGAACCCAAATAATCAAACCTGAAATTTATTTTTCAGTAAGGTTGCTAGGATCAGGTAGGATCGAAGAATTACATATATTTTGTGTTCGGGGTTGGATGAAAACCTTGCCTAACCCGATCCAACTAAAACCTATATATATTATTTATGATGTTTAATTTAAATTTGAGAATTTTGGCCTAGTGGTCTGAGACATTAGCCTCCAAACTATATTTTCCTAGCTCACCCAATTTTTTTCTTTTTTTTTTCTTTCTCTTACCATTATTTCTATATTTTCCATTTGCCCTATTTTTCTATTTCTTTTATTTTACCATTATTTCTCTTTCTATTTCAGCCTCTCCTCTCTCTGCTCTTTCTATTTCCTATTCCAAAACCCTCTCCTCTCTATGCTTTTTTTTCTCTCACATACATATAACAAAAAAAATCAAAATCCATAAATCTCTAGTTTCCTCTGCATCTTCTTTCCTTTCTCTCTGTTGCAATCCTCACAATCACACAACTCCTTATTAGAGGGAAAATGAAAGAAATGAATCATGTAAAACCCAATGAACAATAAAGTTATAAAAATTCTAAAAAGCTATAAAAGCATGACAATGTTGTAGAAGTCGAAGGTAAAACGGAGAGAGCCACAACTAGCGAGTAAAATAGAGAGAGTGAGAGATCCTAGCTTTATTTTTTATTATTTTTTTCTTTTTTTAAATTCTTTTAGTTAAAGATTTTATTTTGATTTTTTCTATTAAAATTTTGATTCTTTAAAAGCTCAGGGCAAGGATGTGATATGTTTTTCCTTTTATGAAAAAAGAAGGGCTTTAGCAAAGAAGGAAGAAGAACAACTTTTCCATAATAGTGTTTTAGATCTGCATTTTTTGCTTCTCCTTTCAGATTTGGGTTCTTCAACGTTATTCAGATCAGGGCTTAAAAAATTCGGGTTAATAGGTTTTGGGCTCGGCTTCTATTTAGGGTTGGTTCAGGTGCTATGGTGTTTTTTTTTTTAATTTTGAATTGATCGAGTTGGGTCGAATTTGACCCAAACCCGAGCAATGGACACCCCTAATATGTTAATATGATTTGTGCATACCTGATATCTTTTTAGGATGAAGCACTTGGGTAGAGGAACCGTTTTATATAGATCGAGCCCACTTTTAGGGATAACCAGACAAAAGTCTCATGCCCGAAAGATTGATCACTTCGTAATGGTCAAGTGGTTTAATCCAATTCATTGAATCTCAAACCTCTAAAGACATGAGATAGTATCTCAAGGTACACTTATTCCATTGTTGGCAATTGATCTTAGAATGCATCTCATTGGGCACCATAAGACAGGTAAAAAGGGAGTCGTCATCCAATAGAATATTGAAAAATAGTATTATGATCTTATAAGGCCAAAATCAAAGAGTGTTTGGAACTTCACTCTTATTTTTATACCTTTGATTAATGTAATATAATTGGACATTTTATATTAATTTTTTTTATCCCTCTTTTAATCACATTTGGAAAGCTGTAAATCATGAAATAAATATATCCAATAATAAATAAATAAGAATCCATAAAACGAGTAGTTCATTATTATTTCTTTTTGATGGGCCACATACATATTTATGAAAAAACTTTTATTGTTTTTTTTTATTTAAAAAGGGGATGAATGATCTCAATTTTTTAGAAAACTCCGTATTGACTAATTATGTACAAATTATTTTACATTTATTAAAAAAATTATTATTTACATGTAATTTTTAGGCATGAAGTAGGACATTGGTTTATTTTATTAATAAAAATTTCAGTTATTTTACTATAAAAATTTTTATATGATATTTTCCTTTTCAGAGGTCAAATTTTTTTTATTACATCACAATATAATAAATAGTAAAAATAAAAATAATAGAAGAATTAAATACACTAAAATATCTAATGGATCAGCTACACTATTTTCATCAAATTGCACTCAGAAACTCATAAAATAAATAAATAAATAAGAATAAAATGCTACAAATAAAATAAATAATATATATATAAATATAAATAATAAGATATGTACGTATATATATAGTATAATAATATAAATAATGTGTAACATAATAATATAATATAATATAATATAATATAATATAATATAATATAATATAATATAATATAATATAATATAATATAATATAATATAATATAATATAATATAATAATGTGAATGGCATAATAGATAAACATATAGCATAATACATAAATAAATATATATAATAATGAAAACATATAAACATATAAATGAAAATATAAATATATAATAATATATATAAACCTAAATAATAATAAATATTAAATATATTATAAATATATATATATATATATATATATATATATATATATATATATATATATATATATATATATCACTTGCATTTCTATTGCCAAAGCACTTTTAATTCATTTGCTAAACTCATTTTATATAACCACTTCAAACTTATATATCTTTATACACATCAATTTGGATCAAAATATTCACATAATTTATTATCACATACTTTATAATTGTATTCTTTAGCATACATAGTTATTTCATATGGAACACATTCACTTTGGTTTATATATATATACTTGTCAGTCACTCACACTTATCTATTCATTGTTATGGCCTAAATTAACAACAAGATGTGGATAACGGGAAAAAAGATACCAAAATGGTATCCAATCACTAGATACTGACTTGACAGCATCAAAAACTGGAGATGTGTTAGTCTCAAAGCGCTAGATACCAAACGGGTATCGACACTAGTAGCTGTAATCACTACCCCTTATAGACATACTTATCTATCCACTACTTTGTATAATTCAAGCACAAAATAATAATACTCTTCTCTATTTCACACTCACTTATACGCTTTGTACTTGATCCACTTTTCATGTCAAATATTCATACATTGACTATAGTCACATAATCAATATTGAGCACATATAAGCATAAGTTGGCATCTATAATCAATACAAGCATACGTGCATCAAACTTGTTCAAGAATTCACTTAACATTTCTTTATATATTGTTTCACATGACATGCACACAATTATACATCATTCATCTTTAAACCATTTATCATTTCTTTATACACTATACTATGGTTATGTAGTCAATAATCACAAACGTGTATGCATACCTTTCTCTTTGTACTTTATGTAAACGTATACAATTAATTGCATGTAATAATTCACTTACATATATTATATTCATCACCATGTTTCATTGCATGACCATACAACAAATGTTTAAATTAGGTCCTTAATTATCATTCCATGCCATAACAAGCTTATACATATTCAATTAGATTTATGTAACTCATATATGCATATCATATACTCATGATCAACGTAGTAGCATACAAATGACTATATATGTGAAATTTACTTTATATGCATTTTATCTTATAATTGCTTTCGATACTTCATCATATAATTCATGTATATTGAGTCTTTATTTATCCCTATACATCCTCGCATTCTCATTTGTCATCTTTCGATTATATATCATATTATTTTAAACTCTATTATGTACATTTAACCTATATTCTTATCCACATATGCACGTCATATGTTTAAGGCTAATGTTAGTACATAAAGGTCAATTATTCACACATAATTTAATTTTCATATCTTATGTTTAATTACATATTTCAATGTATTATTTTATATTTTAGGTATATTAAGTCATATTTTACCTTTTGCAAAGTTTTATAAAAATCTGAGAAAGTTAAGATGAGGTTTTCGGTAAGAAAAACTATCATTTGGGCTAAATCAATGTACCTCACAACTGTCAGGTTTTATATGACAACCATGAGGGTCATTACGGGGTGACATTCTATGACACCGTATACCCGTATATTTGACACGAGTACTGAAGTGCCACACTCGTCGGCTTACTTAGTTATATACCCTATTCACTTCCCAAACCTAGGCCATTCTTATCAGTTGTGCATTCTTTCTTATCTTCACTAATTAATACTTACATGAATTGATCATTAATAATGCAAAATTTACTATTCATTTGTTACAAATTTCGGCAGCATAACAGCTGCAATTGTACCAAACTCACATGCAAATTTGAAAATTTAACACTCCCAACATTTATTCTCCAACTCCAATACTTCAAACACAATTCAAACACTTTTAATTTCCATTTTCGTACCATACTAACATAAATTTCACACCAACTATACCATACACGCCTTTACATATTTACTTTACATACATATTCAGGTCCTTATAAAGTAACCTCCAACACATCTTCTTATTCTTCACATCCTAATGACCTGTTTAAATAATTTTTTATTCACAAAAGTGTAAATTTATTGTTTATAATTTCATACTTAATTATATTTATAAACTAATAACACTTGCATGTTTAACCAAAATTTACATATATGTAATTTCATGTTCGATTTTTACATATTAGACTAACTTTGTTATGTGTATATTTATTAGTTTATCCAAATTTGATTCGAACTTGAATTTTATGTTTCAAGCTTCCTACATATTCCATAAATTAGGAATTAGAACCACGAAATTCTAAATTTTTAGTTTATCTTTATAATACTAATTTATTTAATTTCTTGACAAACTTACAATTATGTCCTTATTTTCTCATCTATTTCACTAAATTTGTCTTTTATTCCAACTTACATACCATACTTGTCAAAATTACACATTGATTCCTAATTACAACCTATGATACCCAAAAATCACCATTTGATTCATAACATATTCATTCAACTACATACCATACCATTTTGGCCCAAAAGTTACTTTTCATTTTAATTTAGTCCTTAAAAATATTTATTAAGCCAAAATTACATTTTAGTCTTCATACTTTATTTTTATTGTTTCACAATTTATTTCTCTACTTTATTATCAATTTTGTATTTTCCCCTATTTTCTCATTTTTATCACAAACATATCACTTTTATTCTTTATTTACCATTTTGACCCTATTTTCACTATTTAATTACAAAATTACCTTTTTGTCCTTATTTCTTCATTTTCAATGCATAATGACACATTTTTCATAGAACTCTTATTTTATTTTTAGTTAATTAATTTTATTCCATAATTACGATTTTACCTTTTGGTATGTTAACTTCATTAATTATTTATGATTTTACTAACAATCCTCCATTTAATTATCATTTAAGTTTTTAACATTCATATTATATTCCAAAATTTATTGTTTAGTCCTTAATTCAACAATTTCTTCATATAATTACAATTTCTATCATACTATTTCTTTTTAATTCTTAACACATCAACATTATTATCAACCATTCATTACAATAGTTATCCCTAGTAAATTTTTTTCAATGGAACCCTCGAACTAGATATGTGGAACTGAGACACCAAAGATATAAAATATGTCAAAGTGATCACTTGGGATAGCTAATACTTTGACGGTTCTCTAATTCTTTTTTTTTTCGATGTGGAACCCCCTTCGGTCCACTATATAAGTCGTCATAACTTGTTACCACGATATATTATACAATGTCCCTATGGCTAGCCAATTGTATCCTATACTTTTGGTTTCATTATTCGGTATTAAAGGCAAAATAGTACATTCCTTCATTTCATCATTTATCAATATGATTCTCATTTCTTTTTCATGTTTCTATATCATATGGTGGTGCATAAAGATAATCTATGTACCTCATATACACATTATACACCATTCCTTTTTCATCACATGTTATCAAATTATACATATACTCATTTATGTACATCATTTAATTCTAAAAAATATTTAATTTAACATCAATTTCACTTTTATCATGTATTATCATTTTTCATCAATTTATTCATGTTTTTGGACTTATTTAGCATCTGGTCACATCATCGACACCTTTTAATTCTTTTTCTTCATGCTTTAAGTTCCACACACCTTAATAAGCTCATATATGCATGTTTCCATCATTTAATATCATTCCTAACATTATGTACACATTAATTACAATTCTCACTATTCAACTATAACATATATCCATTCAAAAATTTTATTTTTATCAACATAATCTATAGTAGTCAAATCATGTCTAACATTCCATTTTATGCTTTTAAATTATTATTTAATCACAAATTGATCGATTTTCTCTTAGTATACCATTCGGCCCATGTGAATGCTGATACTTACATATTCTTTTTCTTTATACTTTTTATTTCATACTTATTCCTTAGGTCATTTATGCATATTTCTACCATTTATAGTTACATTTCAACATAATATGTTTCTTTTCCACAAGATATGCCATTTGGTCAAACATTTTATACTCACATTCATATTCATTTTGGTACCATTGCTCATTCTATTCATGTTTACTAATTATAATTTCCATATTTTAAGCATTTAATCATCATAAATTAACAATTTGCACAAGTTTTTCAACCTAATTAATTCGACCAACATGAATTCAAAATCATTCTCATTTCATTTTTCTTCTAAACTCATGCTAATCATTTTTATTAGATGTGAATTACTCAATTCTAACATTTAACCAATTTAAATTCATATATAACTTTACTTTCTTTTGGTTACATAATATTTTCCATTTGAGATTTTAATATCTATCTTAGTTTTCATGCTTTTAATCACTTTAATTTCATTAATTAACATCCAATTACATTTATCCATCATCAATTTAAATTTAGACATACATTTCATACATAAACCCTAAATTTCATAATCTAAAAATTCATAAAATGGATTAGTTTGAATATTCACTTACTTTAAATGGCTTCCTTTTACTTCAAACCAACTTCTCTTTCTCTTTTACTTCTTTCTTGCTTTTCTTCTTCATTTTCACCTCCATTCCCTCACCATGGCCAAACTTTAAAGATGATAAATTCATCAAATTTTTTTTAAATTTTTCAATAAATTCCAAATTTCAAGCCTTCTTTCTCTTTGAATCCTTCCTAGATAGTAGAGAAAAGGGTAACGGCTTAATTTATGATGGGATTTGAGGTAGAAACCAAGTGGATTTTGAGGCTTGGAAAATCAACAATGGTGGAGAGGAAAATGAAGGCCATTTGGCCATGGTGAAATAAGAAAGAGAGAGAGAAATTGTTCTAGCTGGATTTTCTCCAAAAAAAAATTGCTCATATATATCTTAAAAGAAATAGTTAAGATCCACTATGTTTTTTTCCTATTTAATGGATAATATTGTGCCACATGTTGCAATTTTATTAGTCCTGGTGTTTTCTTTATCAAATTTTAATCAAAATTAGTCCAAAAATTTGTAAAAATATTATTTAGGATGTGTTTAAAATTTGGATCAAAACAAGTTCGTTTCGATATATTTTTTGATCTGAAAGTGAAATTACTGGTTTGAAACACAAATTTCCAAATTTATCCAAAAATTCACTTTTCAATGTCAAAAATTCATTGGAATTATTCCTAATAGTCCCGTGCAATCAGAATAATTTTTTAAGGCCTGAAAATTTTTTTTCAAACCGATCAAAGTTTGTTCAAACCTAAAATGATCGGGTAATTTTTTTCACTATACATTTTGAAAGCCTATTTGATCTCAATTTTAACTCAAATTATACCACTAGGTTTATCAAGAATTGTACTTTTCATTAGTGATAAAAATTTTCATAAATTTTAAATAGTATTATTCATCTCGATATTACTATTCACTGCTCAAAAAATACTATTAACGTGATCGAAATTGTAAGGGTGTTACACATTCGAGTTACAAAAACAAAACTCATAACTATCAAGTTTTTCCTCATAGCTATCATGGTATTCCTGCTATGTAATGGTCTCAATACCAGATCAGACGTGAATAGTATTTTTTGATGGAAAATAATATTTTCAGGATGAAAAAGTACACCCGAAGGAGAAAAATATTTTATTTGACCATTGAAAAATATTGATCACGATTAGTTTGGAGTTAAAATTTGAAGTAAAATTGAGATCAAATAGACATCTAAAGTCAAAAATACGAAAAAGTAAGTGATTTGATTCAAAGGTTGACTAGGTTGACTGAAGTTTGATCGAGCTTTTAAAAATAGTAAATGAGTTCTAAAAATTATTGAAATATACAGATGTGCCTAAAATGATATTAGAATATTTTGGCTATAAAAAGGTGATTTTTCAGTTATCCCGATAATTATCGAATCGAACCGATCTAATTGAATCGGATAAAAAATAAACTCCAATTGAGTTAAAATTTTATGTATATCCAAATATGTTATGAATGAGATAATCAATTTTGGGATGATTTGAATTTGAAAAGTGAGAAACCCGTAGAAAAATTTTAATTAGGGCTTAAAATTAGGATTTTAGGCTTGAAAGTAGGCTTTAGGTTGGATCAAAACTCAACCCATTAAAGCCACTATAAAAGCAAGAATGGAGAAGATATTTTAGAGTGAGATCCTTATCCCTTTAGCCTTTTTCTTTCTCTTGTGTGGACGAACACCATTTCCTTTTTTCTCTCTCATATTTTTTCCATCTTTCTCTTAAATTCTCACTAAATCTAAGAATTCCAAGTGTAAATCTATATCTCCCTACAAGGTCCTTAAGGTCTCTACTCCTTAATTAAAGTGAGAAAAGTGAAAGAAAACAAAGGGTAAAGTGAAAAGTGTGAAAGTAAGGTAAGTGAAATTAAAGATTTTAAATTATTTTAAAGGTAGTTATAGATGTTATTAAATGCCTAGAGTCCATTTATGAAGTCAATTTAAGCATAAAAGATCAAAATTATAGAGTTTTGCTTGATGTGAATTTTGATCTATGTAGATTCTCTAAGTGGTGTTCAAGCTTCCAAAGGAAAAAGTAAGAAAAAAGAAGTCTAAGAAAGCTATAGCAAGTGAAAAAGGTTAATGACCATAAAATCCATCAATTTCCTTAACTTTGGTATGAAATTACATTATGTAACCTAAGTGAACCTATGTAAAATGCATGTTTAATTGAAACTAAGCTTAGAATAGTGATTAAGAACCTGAATAATGTCCTTGAGAAAGCTTAAATGGAATGAAAAGTAGCGGTAAGGGTATGAACCTCACTTGGCTGAATTGCACCTTAGTGTGTATTAGGATGTATTTTGTGTATTTATGATATTTAATGCCTTAAAATGAATATAGATATGAAATTAAGTATTCGTAAATTTATTTAAAATTGATGAAAATTATATGAATATTTTTAAAAGTAAAATTGTATTATATTTAAAGTGAAATTATTGAATTATGGTGAAATAATTCATAAAATGAATGAAATTGATGAATTATAATGAGGTAATTCATAAAATATGCAAAAGTGATGAAAGGATTGAATGAATAATATATTGAATGTAAAAGCAAGTAAAAATGTTAAAATGTGTAAAGTGACTTTGAAATAAGTAAGAAATTTTACCTTTAGTAGTGGTCAGGCAGTTTAAATCTAGTTCAAAATATGATTGGCTGGCTATAGGAACACTCATACTGTGGTGCAAGTCATGGCGACTTATTTTGCTATGGCAAAATCGTAATGATCTCCTATAGTTTCTATATTAAATGTTTTGTTCTGTGAAAGTGGTGGAATGCTCTTTCAGGGTCATTTCTTACTATATTGTTGTGGGTCCATGGGGTTCACATCCTCTATATTCGGTCTGAAAATTTTTGCCAAGATTGTACTAGGGGCATAATTGTAAAAATAAGCTGAAAGTGCAAAAAGTGAAGTGAAAATGAAGAATGTGAGTGAAAAAGGACCTAATTGAAAGAAAATAAAAGGTTTAGGGTCAAAATGATAATTTTCCTAACTAACAAATTTAGAGAGTAAAAATGACAAAATAATGAAAAAATGGTAGAAATGGAAAAATTGTGAGTAAATAGCTTAAAAATGAACTTTTGTAATTTTGGAGGACCAAAATGTAATTTGACATGAAAATGGTAAAATGAGGACTAATCGATAATTTGTATACCAAATAATGAATTTAGAGTGAAAATAAATGAAGTAGTGGCAAAATTATAAATAAAGTGTAAAAATGGTAATTTTGTAATTAAATAAAAAATTAAGGACTAAATTGAAATTTTACCATAGTAATGCTAAATAATAGCATAAAATGTTAAGTATAATGATAATGTTATTGTATTGAATAATTAAAGAATTTTGTACAATTAATGCATTTGTGCATGTGTTGAAAATTTCTAGATTTATAGTCACTACTGAGCATATTTAATGTTCAGCGTGTAGCGTTTACTGCGTGTATTTTCGAAGATTGAGTGGAGCAAAGTACACAGTGGAGCCTAATTTTTGAAGAAGAAAGAATAGTTAGAAATTCTTTTGTATGGCATGTATATATTTAGCCAATTTTGAAGTAGAAGTTTGGATCGTATATGAACAGTATATTGATGTATATGTAAACATGAATTATGACAAGAAATGGGAATTGAATGAGTATGATTAATGTATATATGGTTTATATGTTGTTATACCCCTAAGGGGCTGTGAAATTGTTTGCTTTTCAGGTTGGATAGGCAAATTTTTAAGCCATTATATTATTGGATTTTTATTTAGTGAATAGTAGATTGGACGGTTATAAGTCATTGGTAAGTTTTAAATTGTAACCAATAATGATTGGAAAGGACTTGTAATTAATGGATAATGATTTTGGATTAGTATAAGATTTAAAAAAAAAATTCGATTAATCACTTAAATCGATAGGATTTAATTATAGTAAGGGTGTTACATTTTGTGGTATTAGAGCTAAGGTTTAGGCAATTCTAAGATCGAAGTGGGATTAAGTGATTAGATTATATGTATATACATGCCAATTATTAGTGGAAAAATGCTTTGGATCTAATGTGTACTTGCTCATTTTTGTTTTATAGTGAAAAGATTTCTTCCGATCGAGGTCGTGAGGTGGGAGATGGTGAGAGTGAGGCTTCAATTGGCACCGAGCAACATAAGGCCCCACAACAACAGGCTTCATCACTAGTGGTACCACCTCCTCAGCCAAACTTATTTAATTTGATAGCCGATTATATGCAGCAGAGACTGCAGGCGATTCAGGCACAACCGTCACTGGCAGTAGAACAAGTACAGCCACCAGCTCCACCTAAAAGGAAGCCCATTTTAGAACCTTTGAAAAAATTGAGAGCTGAAGATTTCCATAGGGGGACCCTTTGACACCTGCTCAGGCAGAAGTGTGGTTATTTAAAATTAAAAGATTGTTTGAAATCACCAGTAGCCCACTGGAAGAAAAATTTGAGGGTATTATGGCTTTGCTTCAAGGACAAGCTTTTATTTGATGGGATTCAATCAGGAGACGCACCCTAATGGATTAGTTTAATTGGGATTTCTTTGTAATACAATTTGAGAAAAAATATATTGGGTCAGAGTACAAAGTAGCTATGTATGATGCCTTCTAGAGGTTGAAGCAGGGTAACAAGACAATAGCAAAATATGAGCACGTTTTTTTAGCACTTAAGTGCTTATATGGATGGAAGTTAGACAAAAAAAAGAAAAATTATATCAGAAATTTGAGAGAGGACTGCATTAAACTCAAGCAGATTATGGGGATAAAGAAATACCCTAACTTGAGATCTATGGTTGAGGCTAATATAAAGTTAAAAGCTATATAGACAGAGGAGGCTGACAAGCGGTCCCAGTTTCAACAAAAGAGAAAGCAAGGACAATCCTTTGCCAAGGAAGGTCAGGGTAAGAAATCCAGGGAATCACCACCACCTCAGAGTCATACATCTGCTGCTTCAGGTCATGGTCAGGGTGGTTCACTTTGTGGTAAGGCACTGGCTGCATTTATAGCTAGCACACCCCAAGATAAAGATAGGGGGACAACAGTTACATGTGATCATTATGGTAAAGTTCATCCAGGGGAATGTCGTTACTTGAATGTGGCCTGTTTTAGGTGTGGTTCGAAAGACCATCAGATCAAAAACTGTAATTTAGGGCAGATTGGCTCGGCTACATCTTCAGCACCTGGTTTTGGATCTTCTGCATCGAGAGGTCATGGTAGGGGAGATGCTCCATTCACATCAGCATCTAGACTAGCTGGATAGTCATCTCAGGGCCAGAGGCATGCTGCATGTCAGACTTATGCAGTCAAGGCCAGAAAAAATGAAGATGCTCATGATGTGATAGTAAGTAAATTTCTGTTATTATCTGATTCAGTGCATGCTCTTATTGATCCTGGTTCTACTCATTTCTATATTAATAATCAGTTATTATGGGGTAAAGGGATGAGAGATGCATGTTTAGACTAGGATATTCTTGTGAGCAATCCTCTGAGGCATAGCATAGTAATGAATGAAGTGTATAAACAGTTCCCTATTAGTGCTTAGGGTCATGTTTTCCTGGTAAATCTAATTGAACTTTCATTTCATGAGTTTGATGTGATTTTGGGATGGATTGGTCATTCGTCCACCAAGCGACAGTAGATTGCAAGCGGAAGAGAGTTACTTTGAAACCTAAAGGAGGTCAGGAGATCACAGTTGTAGGTGTGAGAATCGACTTCTCATCAAATGTGATTTCTATTATAGCTGCCAAGAGATTGATTAGAAAATGGTGCATTGCTTACTTGTGTTATACAATGGAGAAAAAAAGGGAAGGTCTAAAGATGTCAGAAATGCCTACAGTTAGAGAGTTTCTTAATGTGTTTCCTGATATATTACTAGACTTACCACCTGACAGGGAAGTTAAATTCTCCATTGATGTTACTTCAGGCACTACTCTAATCTCCATTGCTCCTTACAGAATGATACCAACAGAATTGAAAGAATTAAAAATACAGTTATAAGAATTGCTTGATAAAGGATTCATTAGGCCCAGTGTGTCACCCTAGGGAGCACCATTGCTATTTTGTGAAGAAGAAGGATGTGATGCTTTGATTGTGTATAGACTATAGATAGTTAAACAAGGTAACCATTAAGAACAAGTACCCTCTTCCTTACATAGAAGATTTGTTTGATCAGTTGAAGGAAGCAGGTGTATTTTCAAAGATTGACCTGAGATCAGGATATTATCAGATGTTAGTGAAAGAAGTAGATGTACACAAGACTACTTTTTGCATTAGATATGGTCACTATGAGTTTCCAGTCATGTCATTTGGGCTCATAAATGCACCAGTAGCCTTTATAGACTTAATGAATAGGATTTTCCACCCTTATTTGGATTAGTTTATGGTAATCTTCATTGATGACATTCTGGTGTATTCAAAGACATCGAAAAATCATGACAAGCATTTGAGAATCGTTCTACAGACCTTAAGGGAGAAGTAACTGTATTTCAAGTTCAGTAAGTGCGATTTTTAGCTGAATAAAGTGTCTTTTCTAGGTCATGTAGTGTCTGCTAAAGGTATAAAGGTGGATCCTACAAAGATTGAAGCGATTCTTTAGTGGAAGCCACCTAAGAATGTTATAAAAGTGAGAAATTTTCTGGGTTTGGTTGGATATTATAAGAGATTTATAAAGGGCTTCTCCACCATTATAGTTCCTTCGACTTGACTACTACAGAAGCATACTAAATTTGAATGGATTGACAGATGCCAAGATAGTTTTAAGAGACTTAAAAGTATGCTAATAGAAGCTTTTATACTCACTCAACTAGAGTCAGCCAAGGACTTTGTGATCTATAGTGATGGCTCTAAAAATGGTTTAGGTTGTGTACTAATGCAAGAAGGTAAGGTGATTGCTTATGCCTTTCGATAGCTTAAAACTTATGAAAAGAACTATCCTACTCATGATCTAGAGCTAACAGCCATTATTTTTGCTTTAAAGATTTGTAGGCATTATCTATATGAAAAAAATGTTATATCTACACAAATTATAAAAGTTCAAAATATTTGCTCACTCAGAAAGAGCTTAATCTTAGACAGAGATTTTGGTTGGATTTGATTAAAAATTATGACTATTTCATCGACTACCATCCTGAAAAAGTAAATGTAGTGGCTAATACACTCAGCAGGAAATTTTTATCAGCTCTTCAAGCTATGAATGTTAGTTTAAGTTTGGCACAAGATGGAGCATTAATAGCTGAAATGCAAGTGAAACCTAACTTTGTGTAGCAAGTGAAAACATCCCAGAAGCAAGATGATCAATTTATGGCCATAGTAAACAAGGTTAAAGATTACAATGGTACAAATTATTCTTTGAATGATGATGGTAGCCTCTGCTACAAAAAGCAACTCTATGTTCAAAATCATAAGGAACTAAATAAAAGTATCCTTGCTGAAGCTCATCACAGTAGCTATACGTTGCATCTTGGAGGTAATAAGATGTATCAGGATTTGAAAGCTTTTTAATGGTTACCACGCATTAAGCATGGTGTGATAGAGTTTATAGGCAAGTGCTTAATATGTCAACAAGCAAAACCAAAATACCAAGTTCCATCAAATTTATTTCATCCTATTTTAATACTTGAGTGGAAATAGGATAGAGTGACCATGGATTTTGTTATCAAATTGCCTGTGACTCAAAATAAATATGATGTAGTGTGGGTGATCATTGATAGACTCACCAAGTCTGCTCATTTCTTGCTAGTGCGAATGGATTTTCCTTTGATCAAGCTGGCAAAGATCTATATCAATGAGATTGTGAGGTTGCATGGAGTGCCATCATCCCTCATTTATGGCAAGGATCCCAGATTCACTTCACATTTTTGGAAAAGTTTACAAAAAGCTTTGGGGCCTTAACTCACTTTAGCACAACATTCCACCCTTCAATAAATGGTTAGTCAAAGTAGGTGATTCAGATACTAAAAGATATATTGTGATGCTATGTACTAGAGTTTGGTAGTAGTTGGGAGAAATATTTATCTTTAGCAGAGTTTGCTTACAACAACAGCTACCAATCCAGCATAAAGATTGCACCTTTTGAGGCACTTTATGGGAGAAAGTCTAGAACTCTTTTGTATTTGACAAAATTGAGTGAAAAGTAGCTTGTAGGATCTGATTTGATCGGTGACTCAGAAGAAAAAGTGCGAGTCATCAAAAGTAGATTGAGGGAAGCTATGGATTGCCAAAAGTCTTATGCATACTTGAAGAGAAAAAAACATAGAATTCCAAGTCGAAGACAGAGTATTTTTTAAGGTATCTCGTTGAAAGAAGATTATAAGATTTGGCAGGAAGGGCAAGCTAAGTTCAAGATTTATTGGCCCTTATGAGATACTTCAGTGAGTAGGTCCTGTAGCTTATCAATTAAAGTTACCATTAGAGTTAGAAAAGATTCATGATGTATTACACGTGTCAATGCTCAAAAGGTACAAATTTGATCCTAGCCATATGATTACTCCAGAAGAGATCCAAGTACATATTGATATGACCTATGATGAAAGCCCGATGAAGATTTTAGCTAGAGAGATCAAACAACTCAAGAACAAGTAGATTCCACTAGTGAAGGTGCTTTGGCACCATCACAATGTGGAGGCGGCTATGTGTGAGCCAGAAGATGTAATTAAATAATAATATTCTCTGCTCTTCGATACAGATAAATTTTGAGGATAAAATTTCTTTTAGTAGGAGAGAATTATAATGGCATCAATACCGGATTAGCCGTAAATATATTTTTCGATGGTAAATAGTATTTTTCAGGATGAAAAAGTACATCTGAAGATGAAAAATATTTTATTTGATCATTAGAAAATATTTATCATATCTAGTCCGGAGTTTAAATTTGAAGTAAAATTGAGGTCAAATAGGCCTTCAAAAGTCAAAAATACGAAAAAGGAAGCTATTCAATTCAAAAGTTAACTAGATTGACTAAAGTTTGATCGAATCCTTAAAAATAGTAAATAAGTTCTAAAAATTATCAAAAATTACAGATGTGCCTAAAATGATATTAAGAATATTTTGACTATAAAAAGGTGATTTTTTAATGACCCCAATAATTATCGAATTGAACCAATCTAATTAAATCGGATCAAAAACAGATTCTGATTGAGTAAAAATTGTGTGTACAACTTATTTTATGCATGTTATGAATGAAGGAATCAATTTTGGGATGATTTGGACTTGGTAAGTGAGAAAACCATAGAAAAATTGCAATTCGGGCCTAAATTTAGGGTCTTGGGCTTAATAGTGGGCTTTTGGTTAGACCAAAGCCCAACCCATCAAAGCCACTATAAAAGCAAGAAGGGAGAAGATATTTTAGAGTGAGATCCTTATCCCTTCAGCCTTTTTCTTCCTCTTGTGTGGTTGAACACCATTTCCTCTTTTCTCTCTCAAATTTTTTCCATCTTTCTCTTAAATTCTCACTAAATCCAATCATCCTAAGTGTAATTCTATCTCCTTATATGATTTTAAAGGTCTCTACTCCTTGATTAGACTGAGAAAAGTGGAAGAAAATAAAGGGTAAAGTGAAAGGTGTGAAAGTGAGGTAAGTGAAATTCGAGATTTTAAATTATTTTAAAGATACTTATAGATGTTTTTAAATACCTAGAGTCCATTTATGAAGCCAATTTGAGTACAAGAGATCAAAATCATAGAGTTTTTCTTGATGTGAATTTTGACCTATGTAAATTCTCGAAGTGGAGTTCAAGCTCCCAAAGGAAAAGGCAAGGATAAGAAAGTCTAAGGAAGCTAAAGCAAGTGAAAAAGATTTGTGACGATAAAATCCAATAATTTCCTTCACTTTGGTATGAAATTACATTATGTAACCTAAGTGAACTATGTAAAATGCATATTTAATTGAAACTAAGCTTGGAATAGTGATTAAGAACCTGAATAATATCCTTTAGAAAGCTTAAATGGAATGAAAAGTAGTGGTAAGGGTATGAACCACTTGGCCGAATTGCACCTTAGTGTGTATCAGGGTGTATTTTGTGTACTTATGATGTTTAATGGCTTAAAATAAATATAGACATGAAACTAAGTGCTATGAATTTATTTAGAATTTATGAAAATTGTATGAATATTTTTGAAAGTGAAATTGTATTATGTTTAAAGTTAAATTATTGAATTATTGTGAAATAATTCATAAAATGAATGAAATTGATGAATTATAGTGAGATAATTCATAAAATGTGCAAAAGTGATGAAATAATTTAATGACTAGTATATTGAAATGTAAAAGCAAATGAAAATATTAAAATGTAAAAAGTGAATTTGAAATAAGTAAGAAATTTTACCCTTAGTAGTGGTTAGGTAGTTTAAATCTAGTTCAGGTACCATAGCAACACCCATACCACGGTACAAGTCATGGCAACTTGTTTTGCTATGACATGATCATAATGATCTCCCATAGTTTCTGTATTAAATGTTCTATTCTGTGAAAGTGGTGGAATGGTCTTTCGGGATCCATATCTTATATATCCGATCTGAAGATTTTTATCGAGATTGTAATAGGGGCACAATGGTAAAAATAAGCTAACAGTGCAAAAAGTAAAGTAAAAATGAAGAATGTGAGTGAAAATGACCTAATTAAAAGAAAATAAAAAGTTTAGGATCAAAATGGTAATTTTTCTAAATAATAAGTTTAGCGAGTAAAAATGACAAAATAATGAAAAAAGGTAGATATGGAAAAATTGTGAGTAAATAGCTTAAAAATGAACTTTTATAATTTTGGAGGACCAAAATGTAATTTGATATGAAGATGGTAAAATGAGCACTAATCGGTAATTTTTATAGGAAATAATGAATTTAGAGTGAAAATAAGTGAACTAGTGGCAAAATTATAAATAAGGTGTAAAAATGGTAATTTTGTAACTAAGTGAAAAATTAAGGACTAAATTAAAATTTTACAATAGCAATGATAATTAATAGCATAAAATGTTAAGCATAATGATAATGGTATTGTATTGAATAATTAAAAAATTTTGCATGATTAATGCATTGATGCATGTATTGAAAATTTCTAAATTTATAGTCATCACTAAGCATATTTAATGCTCAGTGCATAGTGCTTACTGCATGTAGGTTCCGAAGATTGTGTGATGCAAAGCACACAGTGGAGCCTAATTTTTGAAGAAGAAAGAATAGTTAGAAATTCTTTTGTATGGCATGTATATATTTAGCCAATTTTGAAGTAGAGGTTTGAATTGTATATGAACAGTATATTGATGTATATGTAAACATGAATTATGACATGAAATGGGAATTGAATGAGTATGATGAATGTATATATAGTTGTACCCTTGAGGGGTTGTGAAATTATCTATTTTTCAGGTTGGATAGGCAAGTTTTTAAGCTGTTATATTGCAGAAATTTTATTTATGAATAGTAAATTAGATAGTTATAGGTCATCGGTAAGTTTTAAACTGTAACCAATAATGATTGAAAAGGACTTGTAATTAACGAATAATGATTTTGGATCAATATAAGATTTTAGAAAAAAAAAATTTCAGCTAATCGCTTAAATCGATAGGACTCAGTTATAGTAAGGGTGGTACATGCCAGTCGTGAGGTAGGTTAGGATATTTAGAAACAGTTTTCTAAGATCAATTTTCCATAACATTTTTCAATAGGTAAATGGCATTTATAGGCAAAGTGGTCTTATAGACAATTTTTCTCCTATGTATTAAGTTTTCATATAATCAAAAATCAAAAGATATACCTAAAATAATACAAATTATTCCTAGGTGTGTTATAAGGACAAATTTGTTGCCCCAATTTTCAAAAATTGCTGGAAATAATTGGAATAGAACTAGGTAATATTTCCTTTATGAAAGTTTCTCTATTATGAGTCTAGTTTCTTGAAAGAATTTATTCTTATCAATTAAAGGTCTGTGGTAGGATTTATACCTAATTTAGTATAAACTGCTTCCAAAACAGGGACAAAAATAGGTCACTAACTTTATACAAATTTTCAAAGGTCTTAAGGATAAAATCAAGTTTTGGTTTCTTCTTAAAACTTGTTTTTCTAGGCCTTAAGTTTTATTCTCAACCAAAATTACCCTTTTTTAAGGTTTGTAGACCAAGATATCGCTAACAAAATAAAACTTGTCTAGTGATACTTATGACAAATTTCTATCAAAACCTATTTCATGGCATAATTCATGCTTTTACATGCAAACTGATCGGCTTCTAACAAGTGTACTAGATTGACTAGTAATATAAAAAAATATAGATTAAAATCTCAAATATTATACTAAAGAAAATATGAATTGTTAAGAAGAATAGCTATGTATGAATTAAATTAATATAAGGTTGTTTCTCAAATATTTTTGATTTAAAGGAGAAAATTAAAATAAATAAACAATTAAACAAAAGAAAAACATGAATTAAAAAAAAATAACTAAAATTCTCTTGCTAAAGGAACTATCCACCTTAACTTTCATTGTAATGATTTAAATTCAATAGAAACATCAGTGATTATGGAAAATAGATGAAATAAAGTCTGATACCTTGAATCAAGAATATCTTTCTTAAGCATCAAATTCTCTTTTTAGGAACAATTTAACACTTAGCATAAAAATCCAGTTTATATTCCTAAACATTCATTGAACTCTTTTGCAAGTAAATTCAACTCCAATTTCTTCTTAGTTCCTCCTCTCTCAGTCTTAACCAATATTATCAACACATAACTACCTCAAAGTCAGAAAATAATCATGCATCAACAGTAAATAGTTAACCCAAGAACATATTAATCAGTGACAGTGCCTAAACCAATTTTTAGTTATTGAATCAATAAACCAACAATTAATCTTAATACAATCAAAGAAAATAATATATTTAAAATTAAGAAATAATCAACTGATATTGGAATTAAAGCTCAATCAAGTCATAACAATAAAAATATAAGATTTCAAGTATCTATTAGTAAAAGAAGAAAAACTACTTCATAATAAAAATAAAAGAACAACTAAAATTAAGAGAACAACAACTTAAGAAAATAGAAGACTACTGTATGAAACTAAGAAAAGAAAATTAAAGAGAAAACTAAAGAAAAATCATAATTAAAGTCTGTTGTGTTCTCTCTTCTTGATCCTATTTTGGTGCTTTAAGCGTCTATTTATAGTTGAAATCTTATGCCCAAAGAATAAGTTTTGCCCTTTGTTGCTTCCAAATCGGAATAGAATTCCAACTAAATAGAAAGTTACATTAAATACTACCTCTTATGCATAGCTAAGTATCTAAAGGAGAAAATCTATGCACTGCAGTGCATGGAATGGGGAAGAATGATGCACGGCCAAGTGGAGAATAAGGCATGGTGATGCACAGCCAAGTAAGGGGGAAATATGGCATGCACTGGCAAGCACAAAATAATGAAGGGTTGTGGACGACCAAATGGAATGCTGCTGGACTAAATGCCATAATTTGCTTGCTTAATTTTCCAAAATTACAAAATTGGTCCAAAACTTTTTATTTCTTTTAATTTAGTCCTTTTTTCTTCAAATTGACCTTGAAAAATATAAAAACTTACAATTAACCCAAAACACAAATTTAACTAATTAAACCAAAATTCAACTAAATTAACTCAACTAAACACTAAAAATATCATTTAATTCACAATTATCACAAACCAACTTTAGTTCAACATTTAATTCTTCATTTCACATCCAAATTAGTATACATACCCACTTATTCATGCCAAATGCATACAAATTAATGAAAAGATTTCCATACCTTATTTTGGCAAAAATCTTTCTCTAACTACCTTGCTTCACTTTTCCCTTGCTTTTGGTACCTTCTTTCACTATAAACTTACATATAAAGCTCAATTTCAATCCAAAGATTCCAACTCTTCATGAATAAGAAGAAGCTAAAATCTCATATGAATTTACTTTTTATGCTTGGAATCTCATATAAGAGATGAATAAGAAGCTAGAATCCCATATGCACTTACCTTTTATATTTAGAATTCAACTTGGCTTTTCACCTATTTTCTTTAAACCCTTAACATTTAAATTATGTATAAAAATAAGGAGATATTTAAACTTGGGGAGTAACATCATACCTTAGTGATATGGTTACTCCCACATACTGGATTTGCTTATTTGCTTATCCGATTTATGATTTTCCTACTGTCGATAACTAGGGAAAAAATGAAAGTTTTGCAAGAAAATTATGTAAAAAGAGTAATTATGGGTTTGATAATGTTAAAAATATGAATAAAAATGAATTAAGGTGAAAAATAAGATATATATGTTCAACAAGGATAAAAATATAATTACGCAATTAATTGAGGATAAAATGGTCAATTGATGGTAAAAATATGGTTAAAATGGTCCAATTAGTCAATTTGGTTAAAAAGGATAAAATCGTAATTAATGGAACATACAGGGACTAAATCATAATTTTTCCATCTAAAGGAAGATTTTCAGGGACTAAAATATAGTTTATGTAATTAATTTAAAATAAAAGTCAATGAAAGTTAGCGGTTCTAAATAAAGGTCAAACTAGCTAAAATTGAAAAAAGTCAACTTTAAAATTCAAATTGGATCAAAATTTGAAAAAGTCAAACCTTAAGGGTATAATCGTAATTTTTTTAAAACTGAAAAATCATTGAAATTAAACAAGAAAGATAACTTTTGAGATTATTAGAAGAAAAATTTTGGTGCAAGGAGAATAAAGTTGGAATTTATTAATCTATGAAGATTTAATTGAAATAATAATAAATTAGTTAACTTAAATGAATAAAATAATTTGAATGAAATTCTATGTAATTGCATCCACTACTAACCAACTTTGTTGCTTAGCGTGTAGTTTATTGTGACTGCACACAGTGATAGGTACAACAAGACTAGCACCAGGAGAATTAGTCGTGGCATGTAACTAAAAGAAAGTCTTTTGAATTTTGTTACATGAACATGCATACATTATGGGACAGTTGCGAGAATTGTTGTAAATAGGTATGTAATATAAGTATTTTATGGTTTTAGTGAATGCTATGAATGAATGATAGATGGATTATGCATGAATGTGAATGGCTATGAAATGTGTGGGTTGAGATGAAATTATAGAAATGATGTGTTGTTGATTGAAGTCTGGGAGTTGGAGAAATTATATTGGGAGTGTAAATTGAATTTCTATAGGTTTGGATAGCATAAATATTAAGCCATCACACTACCGGATTTTCATTTAATTGAGTAATAAATTAAATGTATTTGAAATATTAAAAATATAATATGGACCTAGGGGTTTTACACCATGAGTATGGGAGTATATGCCTCATTTGATGACTTTTCGAATTATGTAGGGCCCCTCTCAATTAGGATTCAGCTTGCCAACTCCCATGATTGTTTGTGCTGCGACCACCTTCTTCAAGACTAACTGCCCCGTGCGGAAGGACCTCGATCTTAACTTGCAATCATGGTATGCTGCCATGCATTGCTTGTATGCTGCTGATTGGATTTAGGCGAGTTTCCTTCTTTCCTCTAGCTGATTTAGGTGGTACAGCAGGTTGGCTCTATATCCTTTATCATGTTGGGATGACATGATGCTTGGCACACCTACCTCACATGGAATGACTGCCTCTGTGGCATAGGTTAGGGCAAAAGGCGTTAGCCTTATTGACGCTTGGAGGGATGTTCGATATGCCTATAACAAATTGTTGAGCTCATCCATCCAAAACCCTTTGGCTCCATTTAGTCGCTTCTTGGGCCCAGAGAGGATGGTTCGGTTGGTAACTTCAGCCATTCCATTGGATTTTGGGTGATAGGCTGAAGTAAAGCTCAACTGGATGTTTAGCTCCGAGCAAAACGTATTGAAGGCCTGAAGTCAAATTGTTTGCCATTGTCAGATATGATAGAGTGTGGAATATCGAACCTGGTGATGATGTTCTTTTGTAAGAACTTGGTGATGTTTGTCAGGGTAATGGTGGCGAAGGACTCGGCTTCCACTCACTTGGTGAAATGGTCCACAACTACCACCAAAAACTTTCGCCGTCCCTTTGCTTGGAGAAAAAGGTCCAGTATGTCAATGCCCCATTGGGTGAAAAGCCACGAGCTGTGGATTGGCTTCTATCTTGCCAAACTGATGCAGGGAATGGTGGCAAACCTTTAGCACTTATCACACTTTTCAGACCAATGCTTTGGCATTCGACTCCATCGTAGGCCAGTAATATCCCTGCAAGAGTGCCTTTCAAGCTATGACATGTGCTCCCTCATAGGCCCCGTAAATACCTTCGAGTATCTCTCTGAGGATATAATCTCCCTCTTCCATACTAATACACAAGGACCAAGGACTCGAGAAGGATCGTTTGTACAGCTTCTCATTTAGCACATCATATAA